>VYZR01055903.1:0-42320 GCA_013400675.1 Oxylabes madagascariensis | reverse complement strand
TTTAATTTTTATTTAAGTGTTTTTTTTTTTTTTTTTTTTTTTTTTTTTTTTTTTTTTTTTTTTTTTTTTTTTTTTTTTTTTTTTTATTTATTTATTTTTTTTTATTTCAAGGTCTTTGCTAAAACATCTGTGTAACACAGCGTTGCTCAGCCACATTTATTTGTGCTTATTATCTTAATTATTTTTGCCAGAAAGACTGACAATTATGCATTTGCAGATGTAGTAGATCAAAACCCCCTGAACACCCTGGTGTTTGCTCTGGGCTTATTACTCCCTGATACTTTCGTTATCAGTAGAATTTGCTTGTTTGCCATTGCTATCTCTATTTAGATCATTTATTTAGATGAGGAACAGTGAGGAGTTGCACTGCTTTACACCTGGGAGGCCTCATTTGTTATCTTCTCCTAAATGAACAGCGGCTACTTTACTCCTGTTTGCTATTTTAAACAAAAGCTCCACTCACACCTCTGCTCTCACCAACACTCCTCACAGATCTGAGTTAAAAAGAGAAAAAGCAAGGCTGGCTCCAAATTCAGCTAAGGGGTAAAAGGTTTCCAGAGGAAACAGAAACATTAAATTCTGGGCCAGTGAGAAGGAGAAGCATTTGGCTTTTACAAGATGGAAGAGAGGTCATTAAATTGCTAGAAAAGAAGGGAGGGAGAGGGGAAAAAAGGAAAAAAAGAAAAATGTCAGCTTAAGAATTTTGCTGTGAAACTTCTCTAGCAGAGAAGACAAGTCATTCTCAGCAGAGAGACAAATGTAAAACACCAAAGTAATTTTATTTGGAGTCCAGGTACAGTTTCAGGGAAATGAGTATTCCTTACTTTATTCCTTACTCCATGCTTCAATGTCTTTTTAGAGGTTGTCTTTGTTTCTCTTAAGAGGAAGTAGTTGAGAGCACAGGAGAGTTAATAAAGCTGGATTAATAGAGATTTCTATTTTGTGATGGGACTTGACTGAAATTTATTATAGTGTAAACTCTGAAACTATGGTGGAAAACTTGCTGTGGGGAAGGGAAAGAGAAGGAGAGCTCACTCTTAATTCTAGCTACTATTTTCAAGCAAGCATGTTTAAACTATTAATTCTCCATCAGACTTGGCTGAAATAGGCTGATGCACTCAGAATGGAACATCATCATAATAGATAGAAATCATGATTAGATGAGACAGTTCCTAAAGAAACAAACTCTTTGAAATTAAAAGAATTAAGCAGCAATGCCACAATGCGTTGTGAAATCAAAGATACAGATTTGGTAATGAGTCAACCCACCCTCTCAAGCAGCTTAAGGTTTGTTTTTTCCTGCTGACTAGATTAACTCACCTCATCTGAGGACATCCTACCCAGACCTAACTTTAAAATCTCCATCTGAAGCCCCAAAGCTGTAGTCTGACTCTTGGCATTCTCTCATGATACCCATCCATCAACTGATTTTAAACTCAGATTTACAATCTTGTGTTGATTAGGCTTGTAGGGATTACATTCACCTTGTCTTTAGAAAATCACATCGTCCTGACTACTGTTTTCAAAGTATATGCTACCATCAATATGAGGATTTCATGGTGGATCAGAGAAGGACAAGAAATTTGCTTTTTACTATTTTTGTAGTTCGCAATCCCTGATCAACCCATTTATGCTTAATATGGCCAGGTACAAAGGGCTTATTGTTTGTTTGTTTATTTGTTTTAGCAACAAAAATTCCTAATATTGAAATTCCCTCTTCTAAAATTATGATTTCAGAGAACTAGGACAAAAACCCTGTGTGAACAGGACTGGACTTATTGTTCCCTGCATTGAAACAGCTTCAGGTAAATTGTTGAGGTAATGAAGTACTGCACTTTGATTGCCACGTGGCATTCAGGCATGCAGTGAGCTGGCAAGCACAGCACCCTCCAGAACAGCTGAAGTGAAGCAAGGAGATTCCCCACAATCAACGTTCAGTATTTTCCAGCCACATCCCCAAGGGTCTCTACCAAAGAAGCAGATCCTGGCTCACGTGGCCTCTGTTGTGCCTGTGAACGTGGTCAATTTTTGCCTTCGTTACAACAAGAGAAGCAACACAAAAGACTGGCACAACCAGCTGAAAAGAAAGCACTCATGGCCAGCTTGGCCTCCACCTTCAGGGCAAGAAAGCAATTTGCTTTTCTGCTCTCAAATACATTACCTTGTATTGACCCAACTCCTGTCACAGGGACTCTTTTTTGCCATTGTGGAAAACATATTGCAGTACACTAAATGATCCTTCTTATTTGGGATGATTCTGTAGGAAAGTATAAATCCCACCACGAGCAGTAGTACTACACAGAATTTTCGGTATCCAAAAATGCTGCCTTTCCCTTTGCACAGCCCTTCTCAGCCTTTATAGTTTTCATATCAAGGATTATCTCAGCCCCTTGTATTTTTATGGAACAACATTCCATTGAAACAAGAATCATGTAGATCTACAACATCCTTTCTCTTCTGGGCCACTGCTTAATTGCACCAAATACCTGCACAAAGTTCTTTCAAAACCTTTCAAAAAGTATTTCAGCAACCTAAAAAACTGGGATAACCAGATAAGTAGCTGACAATAGTTTCCAAAACTTTTTAAAACACACTGAACAGGACCTTAAAAGGCTGAATATCTCCTGCACACCAGAAGCACTGTAATACTATAAACCACTAAACGGTGCTTGGGCTACACAAAGTGTAAAACTTAAATCCTCAGGCCACAGGTCCCTGGTGCTCCTCACAGATGCTTTCCAACTTTGTTACTGTTTAGAGAAGTGCAGCTCAACTGTAGGGCATTAACATTAACATACACCCAGATTTTCTCCTCTGACCTTCGGTTAAAGACTGTACAACCTCCACAGTGCAGCATGCTGTATGTCAAGGATGACACTTGAACCCAAATGTGGAAATTCTCTCTTTTCCAAAAATCTTCAAAACATTGTAGGAAAATACAGTGGGGTCTCCCTGAGGGCAGCAATCGTCCTTAAGCTAGGGGTTGACAAATCACTACTGTGAGAAGTGAAACTAAACTGATAATTCTATCCAAAGAGGAACGTGTACTGTGGTTAAGACTTTTCTTTTTCTTTTTTTCTCTGTGGATAAAGCAGACAAAGGGATGCACGGCCTGCATTGGCAGGCTACAAAGCTTTCAGGCAGTAAGTCACTGGAACAAGGAGAAAAGGCTCAAACTCCTCAGAGCAAGAAGGAACACTCCAAGCTGACTGCAGTGCTTTCCACAGCATATCACGACTGACTTGAAATCATTACTGAAAGCCAGGCCACCGCTATCGACTTTGCAATTACTGCGTGTCTCAGCGTGGGTGCGGCGGCGGCCGGCATCGACAGAGAGAGGCTAAAACTGGCTCTGGGCTTTTGTACCTATTGGTCTTTGTTAATTGCATTTCTACTTTCTTTATCACATTTGCTTCTCAGCACTCAGCAGCGCAGAGGATGCTGACTGGACAAGTAAGTTTTGTCCTAAGTTCACGCAGAAGCCTCTACAAATCAGGCTCCAGGCTCGGAGCCGCATTATGCAGCTCCTCTCACCGTGGAGAGAGGAAAACAAAGCAGTGCAACTCTTGGCAGCCATCCCAAGTGTGCAGGAAGGAGAACAACAAATGCCTCCAGGGACACATTGATACATGGAGTTAAGCGGCACCTGGAAAGCCCCACACCTGTGATCCTCCCACTGCTGCAAGCAGCGCTGTGTCGGCTCAGGGCGTTACTCAGTCACACGGGGATTCGGCTCACCTAACCCGAGGTGCTTACAAAGCAGACACCGACACCTCTGTCAGTTATCCTTGTATGACCAGTGGAAGACAACTGACACTTTTACTAGAACGTGGATCATCTCGTCCAAAGACGCACACCTAAAACAGGTCAGAGGAATCACAGCCCGGATGCAATGATTTCTCTGGTTTTTATAAAGAACTCTGGTTGAGAAGATGCCTTGAGAGGTGTAAGGGCTTTTCAGACAATGGAGTCAAAAATGAAACTCAAGATGTCAAGCCTATTTACATCAATAAACAAATTAGTCTATTTCCCATTCAGCACAGGGTATGGAACAACAAAAAATCATATATTATTTTCTTTATCATGTTATCTCAGCTTGTCATTCCGCAATTTCTTTGTGACACACAAACACACCAGCCCAGAACACACCTGTCATGGAGCAGAGCACAACTCCCTGGCTTCACACTGTTAGCTCAGGGAAAAAGAAAAAAGCTCCATTCCATCTCTCTCTCCTTTTTCACACTCCTGTTCATACATAGCTACAATAACTACCCATGTGTAAAAGAATATGGGAAAGCTGCTCTTACAGATCACAAAGCCTGACTGCCAAGAATAGAGTACATCTGTGACTACTTTGAGGTGGACGCGTGCTTCTATTTCTCAACATTTGTATCAAACATAAAGTGCTTCACAAAGGCACAGCTCCTGTCTTTTAGCAGAAATTCAAAGTTTCAACCTCCCCTGCCCTACCCTTGGTGTGGTTGTTGCCACTTGTGTTGACCACAAGGCATCTCCTCAGCTGCACAGCTGGACACAAGCGCCTGAGCTGGCAGAGGCAGTGTTCCTCAGGAGCCACCAGGGCTCTGAAGTTGCATTTCAACGCATATTGTTTCCTCTAAATTGGATCAGATTTGTTTCTTCTGAACAGTGCATCACTTCCTAACTAGCCTGACACTAGGCTGCCCAATAAAATCTCTTAGGGGGAGAATTCTAAGCTCTATCTTACACCACCAAGAGCATTCCTGAGCATGTAGATGATGTTCTTTGATCCTAGCTGTTAAAGAGAACAAGGGGAAGAATGATATTTCTGATATTGCAGCAGGCCCCAGAATCATACTGAAATACTATAGCCAGGATTGACTCAGGTGCTAGTTCTACCCTTCCCTCTGAATCCAATTGCTCATTTTTATAGTGGTGGGCCATGAGTATTATCACAGTTTTGGTGGAATTTTCTGTCATTTGGAAAGGGTTACATGTAATAACAGTATTTTACAAGATACAAATTTTTGCAAGTCAGTATGGAGAAAATCAGGCTACAAGAGAATTGGAGCTTTTGTTTAAACAGGGAACACTGCACTCTGGGCAAGAGGAAATGTTGCCATTATCCACTGGGACTCAAGAATCCCGCAGTGCTGATGTGCCACCTCTGCCTCTCTTAGACCAGTTGATCATCAGTGCAACGTACACACATGCATGTGGTACGACAAAGACAAGCAGCTCTTGCACTGGCTTACAGGCAGTGACGTAGATTTTGATAAAGCTTTGTTTTGGAGAGGGGAAAACTGACTCTTCACACCAACCCTCTGTCATGATTCATCCACATATCCTCCTACTCCTAAACCCATTAGTCCTCAGAAGATTAAGCACAGCACAGGCAGAAAGACTAAAGGATTGGGATGCATTATTTAGCTACAATTCAGTGCCTGAGCTCTGCTGTTTTGGTATTTCTAGCCTGCAGCAGAAAACACCTCTAAATGCATTAGCTGAAATGAATGGGTTGAACCTAAGTTGCTCCTCCTCATGTTTGTGAAACAGGAAAAGTACCACAGTTTAGCTGCCATGAAATAACCAGCAAGGGTTTGGGTACTGGGCACACAGATCCACAGTGAGCAGGTGAGTGATACAGACAGGTACTCCCTGCTGCCCGAGGTGGTGTGGGGGCTGTGACCTGCCTTGGTTCCCAAAACAGTTTCAGTCAGCTAGAGCTTGAATAGTAATCAATGTGTTCTGTTCAGGTGTTCATTTATTAAGCTTCTCCTGAAACTTAAAGGAAACAGCTTTTGACATGGTTTAGATATATTTCTTTACTACATCCAGGCCTTCTTCTGTGCCAGCATCCTTTTCTTTGATTGCATTCCCTGTGTGAAGGCTTTTGGAATGCCTTCCACCCAGCACAGGTGCCCTGAGCACTGCACCAGTGCAGCCCTCACAGAGTCAGGCAACACCTTTTAGAGGGACTCACTCTCTAGCTCACCAGTTTCATAAGAGTCACATAAAAGTTAACATTTAATCTCTTAATAAAGCTGTCAGAGGTAAACAATGCTTTACTACTTTCTTCTTAAGAACACTAGTGACACCCTCTGAGGGAGAGAGATAGATTTAAATGAAGTCATCTCTTAAACTACTCTCCATCTTCCCTAAGAATAAATCACCTTCAAAGGGATCTTACAGCATGACTGGTTTGAGGATTGGGGCAGGAGGGAGGATGAGAATGGGAGAACAAAACAAGATCATCCCCCCAAAACAAACAGCTTTCATTTCTGACCTGAGACACTGAGAATACAAGATTCTCTGTATTGCTTCCAAACACTTTCCTATCCTGTCTGCTGTTCTGTTCCCAACCATGGCTGATTTTTGTTGCTTCAGAATAAGGCAGAGGATACAGCCAAGTACATGCTGGAGGGGGAAAAAAATTCCTTTTAATGCAGTGGGAGACTAAGGTACAAACAATGGAGCACAGAATCTCAGCCTGAGCCTCAACAGCTCTGTGTAAGGTATTTTACAAATGAAAAATGAGTTTAAAACAGTCCTGCTGTTTTGCTCAGATACAACAGTTTACAGGTCAGGGCACTGGTACTTATTCTGGTACTCAAGACACAGGTCATTCAAAATCTGGCTAGCCCAACACATGTTCCCTTTTCAAACCTGGATCAAGCATTTCTTCCTATGACAACTTCTAAAGCTTCAGCTTTTTATGATTTGCCTCTGGAGCCATCAGCTGTCTCTCCCCTGCTACTCATTTGCTAAGCCATGACGTTCTCCTGAGCAAATGCCCAAACTGCACCTCCACCAATGCAGCAGAGAACACAGCCAGGCTGACAGACAGAGGTGTGCAGGACACACAGAACACAGCCAGGCTGACAGACAGAGATGTGCAGGACACACAGAACACAGCCAGGCTGACAGACAGGTGTGTGCAGGACACACAGGACACAGCCAGGCTGACAGCCAGGTGTGTACAGGACACACAGAACACAGACAGACTGACAGACAGAGGTGTGCAGGACACACAGAACACAGACAGACTGGCAGACAGGTGTGTGCAGGACACACAGAATGTGNAGCCAGGCTGACAGACAGGTGTGCAAGACACACAGAACACAGCCAGGCTGACCCAGGTGTGTGCAGGACACACAGAATGTGACACTGCCATCAGGGGCCAGCAGGGAAGGTGCACAGCAGCTCCTGTCTGCACACGTTAACATCCAAGTCACCCAGGCACTTCTGCACCTCTGAGCCACCTCGATTGCGATGGATTACCATCCCTCAGGAGATTCAGGATGGCATTCCCATTATCCACTTAGGTGCATGCTTTTACTGTATCATCTACTTAACTTAAGCTGATCCTACCCACTGCCATTACTTTGGGTTAGGAATGCTGCAGCTGATAGACACCAACCTGCCACTGCTCTCTTTCAGGGCATGTGAAATCAGGAAGGGTTGCAACATTTAACTCAGGGCATATGAAACACCCTGAAATGACAAAACTCAAGCTTTGAAATAGGTTAGCTATAACTTTGTTTCTTTGGCTATCAGTAGGTAAGCATTGCTTGTTTCTGTACTGAAGTGTCAAATTCTCCACAAAAGAAACATCTGCTGTAAAGCTAAACCAGACTGTGAGAACCAGACACGCTCCTGTCACTCCAATATTTTGTCCAGTGAATGACAGGACTCAGTTTCCACAGCTTTCCCGCACACATGTACAATGTGTCACCTCAGTGTAACAAAATTATGAAATGAGTCACAACAACAGTAGTTTATATTATGTAGATATTTAGATAGTTTATAATATTTTAAATAAATGGTAGGTATAATATCTACATTTTAAGCAAAATCTATTTTATTAAAGACATATGAAACGATTAACAGATTACATGGAGTCAAAGATCATGAGCTGCAGTGCAAGACATTCTGCACTCTTTTCTATAATGTTATTCCAGTTTCAAGACAAGCCTAGTTTTAAAATGACCTCCTAAGTGACACTACCCCATTAGGTTTTCCATAAAAATCACCTTATTGCCTTCAAGTGTCATTCACCTCCTAATGTCATAACTCCTAGACTGAATACCTCTCATGAAAAGAAAGTTATGCACTATTTCAAAATTTTCTCCATAACTGTTAATATTACCTTCATGGAAAATTTGACAAAGTTATAAAGTCTTCATCACGTGTTTTAGAATGGCCTAAGGAGCTACAAAATAACAGCCAAACTGTTCCAGGCACTGTTTGAAAAGGCAGAAGGACCACAGCCTGAAGAATTTTAATTTTGAGAGAAAAAAAATCCAACACATCGGAGAAACATGTGCAACACACAAACAGAATGAAAAAAAAAAAAAAAAAAAACAACAAACAAAAACCAACCCCTCATAATTCAACAGCTTTTGGGACCAAAAAGGTACCTGGGAGGGCACAAGGTGCTGGGTGAGGCATAGGACAGGAGGGCACGGCAGGAAAGGTGCAAAACTGGGGAGGTGCTGTAAAGAGCAATGAAAGTGTAGGACTATGTGTGCTGAACAGAGCCAAAACCACAAAACCCTCTGTATAAATTAGGTATTTACTGGGAGGGAGGAGCAGTTTCATCCCGGGGGTGCACACCCATTCCTCCTCCTTCCCCATGGCTTCTATTGCCACGCACAGTGTCCTGTGCAATGGACAATGCTGCTCCCAGTACACTGCATTCTGCTCACAAATATCCCTTTGGTCACTTGGGGCCAGCTGTTCCAGCTGTGTCTCCTCTCACTTCTTGTGCACCTGCAGTCACCTCACTGCTGGGACAGTGTGAGAATCAGAAAAGGCCTCGAGGCTGTGAAAGCGCTGCTCAGGTTTTACTAAGCTAAAACGTGTCTGTTAACATTGCTTTCATCACTAATTCAAAACCCAGCACCATACAAGCTACTGTGAAGAAAATTAACTGCAGCCCAGCCAAAACCAGTACAAATTTCTCTGCAAGACAGCAGTGTCCATGCTGATGCCACAAACAAACACTGAAAGAAGGAACTGGCACGCTCAGGACTATTGTCTTGTCACAGCCCAACGCTGTATGCTAGTCCTGCAACCTGTTTGATACAATTACTAGGAAGAGGATGCAATCCCTCTTGTCCTCAGGGGTTTGCTTTGAAATCACAGACACTGCCACCAGCAAGGCTGGAAGCTGCAGAGTATTTTACAGGATGGTTCCTGGGCTCTCTGTATGTATTTATCTGTCTGTAGTACTACCAGTCATTAAAAAGTCTGTCCCCTTTTCAACTGAAAAAATATTTAGTTTCTCTGGCTTATGACAGTCTTTGTAAAGAGCAGTGCTGTATTGATTCTTTCCTCAGTGTGTATACAAACTCATTTATAATGTTGTGACCTGAACTGTAGAGCACAAATTTAAAATGACCTGTACATATTACTTGGTAACATTTGGATTGCAAGTTAAATACTCCCTGATTAAACATGAATGCTTTTCCCTGGGAGTACGAGATATCTTATCAGAAAAGCCCTCTTATCAAATTCACCATCCTGGAGGCAGACACATTCTCTTGCAGTGCTGGGAGTTTATAATGATAAAATTAACAATGTTGTATTTCCCAGTGAAGTCAGCAGTAGTGCACTGCATCCTACCATTAATCATTAGAGCCAGTTCTCATAACAGAGCCACTTGCTGGCCCTCAGGCACCTGCATCACTCCCCAAGCAATTCCAGTCCCCAGCAATAACTTATCGCAGAAGCCAGGGATCAAGATTAAAAACCCAGTGAATAATGGGAGACTGTGTGCACCTCTATTCCTCTGGTAGATACAAGCAAGCTAATAACCTCCTTAAAGGGGAAGCAAATCATTCCATATTTTTCACTTTATAGACAAGCCAGGAAAGACCGGTATCTACGTCTCAGTAAAATTTATTGTACTGTTTAAGTTACTTGTTTCTGCCTTGTGCAAGGCATCAGCATGCATAAAACATTGGTGGGGGAGGGCCCTCTGTGCAGCACTGCTCCAAGTACGCTGCATTCTGCTTACAATCAAAACTGCAGGGGAAGGGAATTTTCATCTAAATCAGGAAATCAGAAATATTACCCGTTCTGTAAAACATTTGGGCAAGCAGTATAATCAGAGGCCAGATTTTCCAGCAGGCAAAAAATGGCTTGAATTGACATTTGTGCCATAGAGGTGATGAAAGAGTCCCTGAAAATGCATTTCAGCCATGGCTTCTCCCCTTGTCTCCTTCCCAGTCACAGGGCACAGCACTAAAATACTGAGTGTTCTGCTGCTGCTGTTGCTGAGATCAGTGCAGCTCTCTGGGAAAGAGGCTGCTGAGTTGATACAGCTCACAGCTTGCTAAGCATGCAACAGAGACTGGAAATACAAAACGAACTTTCATGAGGACCTCTCTTCAGTGACCCTGCTGGAAGAACAAAATACATGTGCACACACACCTGTATATGGCACAGCTATTGACAGAAAGGTTTTTATCAACTTCAATTTAGCATCAAGCATCATTCCATTATTGAGACCACGCTCAGAGGTTATTCCAGATATTCCCATTTTTACCTACAAACCATATGAAACTTTTAAATAATTATTATTGTATTGTTTATTCAAATATTAATCTGGAAAGTAAGTGCTACAGAACTTTGAAAGGAAGGAAAGGCAGTAGAGTCTAATCTAAGAGACTGAGACACTGTGCTGCTCTTTGGCATTCTCAAGACTTTCATATCAAGTTTTCACAGTCTTGGAGGTTACTACAAAGGGAGTGCTTGAATTCCTGAGATAAAAACAATAATTACTATACTTAGAATAATTAATACTTGCTACAGATTTTGTAGGAGGTGAGCAGAGAAAGAATTTCACGTGTGGCACTGGAAAGAAGGAGAATACAAGGAATTTAAGCAAAGTAAATGTAGAACTACTGTGTCAAAAGTATCCAGGTTATGCAGGCAGCTCCTTGGCACACCCGAATATGATGCCTCAGTCAACAGCAATTTCAGACAACACACTGGGTTGAACCAGCCCAATATATCACTGCGTGTTGGAGAATAATGTGTGAAGGAAACATAACTGAGGCACAGTTGGGCTGATTTCATAATGAAAACCACACGGACACAGAGGAGAATTCTCTGTCACTTTGGATCCCATCTGCCATTTAGTCTACATGAAATGTTAAGAAACTGCAAATTAATCTTTAGAAGCTGAAACATAGTACTAAAATTCTGGGAGAGAAAGGAATGAATATCAAACATGACCACAAGAATTTGTCAAGTGAGATTAATCATTGAGCCTGGTTATAAATTCTTAGTGTTCCACTGTTTTCCCAAGAGTTTTCATGAAACATTTATTTTTGATTGTCAGGTCTCAGGAATTCTGCCTGATTTTCCCATCTGCTAAGAATATAAGTTCATCATGGTTATAAAATCTTGATGCCCCACAAAAGCTTCCCAAGCATACAGTCAAACGAGATAAAGTCATTACAACTTACTGATATATCTGTAAACCTACATAAAAATCACATTATGCTTAATGATTTAGAAATAAATAACAATGTATTATTGCAATGGATGCATTTCTGAATGGCTGCATCTCTGAATACCATGTGATATAGAAGAGTGTCAAATGATTCAAGCCAAGTGCTACTGCCATCACTTCAAGAGCTTATTGGAAACAGGGACAGTGTTTGATTCCAATATGTGTTGAGATCAGTCCAAAACATGAAGCAAACAAAAAGAAAATTTACAGACGTGTGTTTCCGCCCAATAATCACATAAGATGTCATTATTCTCTGTTTCAGTTTGTGCCCAGGGTGGGAAACACCTGGAAGAATTCTGATTAATGATTTTTCCTGATTAACTCTGACAATAACTCATTTTTTCATTAAAAAATCAGTCCTTTCTGATTCGATCTTTATTTTGATACAATAAGTAAATTCCTAGTATTATAAGTCAAGTTTAGCAAAATATCTCTACTGACCCTATCTTGGAATCCTGTGATTCTTATTCATATTACAGAAGTGTGTTGTAGAGGGAAGAATAGAGAATACTGCAAGGCATAAAATTGCTGGGATTTTAAAATACACCCATGAATGCATGTCAATCACTTTACAAACATCAGAACTAGTGTCAACTGGAGGCTTTAGAGACATCATGCTGTTAGCAGCTTCTCCTCAAGTTTTTGAAGGTGGGAGGATCAATGAGAGGATGCTTCAAAAGCTGGGTACAAGTGATGTGCATGCTACTGACGGGAACAGCAGAGGAGCTTTGGGCATGTCTTAAGGAAGAAAAGTGACAGCCTCATAAAAGAAATTCTACAGGATTATGCTTCAGAGAACACAGTCCACACATGGATGAAGAAAGCAGCATAGCAAACCATTTTTACAAGTTTGTGGGTTAGCCTGGTAGCAAAGGGTTTTACTTAACGAAAAGGATTGGCTTTCTAGCCATATCCCCTGGGGTCATAGACGTTTGTAAATCAAATCTTTACATCTGGTCAAATAATTCATTAAGAATATAGCCACACAGTGGGATCTGCTTTTCGTTCCTGAAGCTGATCTTTGCCATTCAGAACTCAAGTGCCAGAAAGTCTTGTACCTCTCATTTCAATGTTTATTTTACATTACTTTAGTTGGCCTCTGCCTACTTATCAGCTTGAAGACCTGTCCTTTTGCTGACTTTAATGATAAATAATCAATAACACTCTCGTACTGTCACTACCGACTCATTCACATGCAGTGAGGACTAAGCCAGAGGGAACTCGCTGCTGTCCAGTGCGAGAGCAAGAGATGGCAAGCACAAACCAAAATACAAGATAACCTATTTAAACATCACAAAAAGCTTTTTTCTCCGTGGGACATGCTGCCCAGACAGTCTGTGAGTTTTTTCCATTCTTGAAGCTATTCAACACTCATTTGGACAGTGCCCTACACAACCCACCCTGTCTGACCCTGCTTTGAGCAGGAGGGTTGGACACGAGGGTTTCCAGACACTGTTACCAACCAAAACCATTGTGTCATTTTATGATTCCATAAAAAGGCTTTGTTAGTTGACACCTTGTGACTCACCCTGGTCCTGTGCCTTTGACTGCAAATCTAACAGATACCTGTGATTACAAACAAGATGTACAGATCCACGTTCCCTCGAGCATTCCCTCTCAGCCAGCAGCTTCCAGCACACAGCCCTGGCTCACACCCAAAATGGGCCTTCCTGCAGAAGCAGAGCTCCACAGGCACACCTGTGACCCAGGGACCAGGTGCTGGAGGCTGACACAGCTGGAACAGCTGCTCTCCACAGGAGCTCCACGTGTGGCACAGCCAAAGCCAGGCTTAGGCAGTGATCCACTTACAAAGAGTGTGAGTTCATGACACATCACCACTGCTGGGGACAAAAATGTGCAGTCTGCCCTGGCCACAGAACAGACACATTTATGAGTTCCAGAAACAGGGATGAGAAAATGAAGCTGATTTAAAGATATAGGACAAGTATCAGCTAGACCTGACTTAAGACTGGAAAAGCCTAAATTTTGGATTAGGGAAACAACTGACAATATTCCAAGCTCAATTCTTTTTCTACAAACATACAAGAAGGGAGTTAAATTTAAGGCCTTGCTCAAGGTATTGCTATAACGATCCTCTCCAAGAGAGATTCTAAATCAGCATTGCAGAAAGAGACAAAAAAGCACCAGCAGAGACAAAGAGAAGCTCTACTGTCACAGACAGTCAAGACTTCCAACGCTTCTGAAATTCAGAGGAGAGGGAGAGGCAGGCTGCGTGTTATGTTGTGGAGTGAATATTGGATTTGACGAGATGGACAACAGATCAGAGGAAACCTTATTGTGACTACTCTTACAAAAGACATAACATTGGAGAATTTTTTCTCTCCTTTCTAAAACAAAATTTTTAATCCCATAGCTTCTATTCCAATACAATTCATTTTTACTCCCTCGTTTCTATGAAAACCATAATTTTCTCAAGAAATGGTCCAGGTATTGGATGACTGTGTTTATGAGCTAAAATTTAGATTCCTTAGACCATTAGAAAATTTCCCTAATTGGGTGATTTTTTTTCTCCAAATTGGTCTAAACATATCAAAAATCTTTAGTACTGTTGTGGCATTGCTCATGGAGATTTAAATAAAACAAAAGTAAACAAAATGCTGCAGTAAAGTAAACCAAAATGAAGAAATACATAACATTTGATTTTTCCTGAGGAAGCAAAAAGTTAGAATTATTCTACTAGGTTTGACTGTGTGCAAAAAACCCCAATAAATCCCCAAACCAATACAGGCACTGTAAGAATGAAAACCATGGTTTAATCCCAAAAATGCTTCTGCACATGAATAATTAAAATATTCCAGGAGTAGAATTATTCCTATTCTGGAGTTCATACACAAGTATCAGGATGCAAAAAACCATAAGTTATCATTTCATACTGAAAATCATAGTTTTATTCTGTCTATTTAAGCTTCCTCAAATTCCTGCTGATTGCAATGAGGAGTTTGCAGGAGAAGTTGATCAATGTATGATGATGCCACTCAAATCCTGCCTGTTTTGGTTATGGAACCCATTATTTGTGAGAACATCTGCATCTTATCAAGTCCCACCTTGTATTTAGGTACATCCAAACCCAAAACACTTATCCCTCAGGGCTAAAAGATTGCATTTAATCTGCTAATGCCTTTCTTGAAACTGCTTAGATTAAAAACACCTCTAAAGGAAACAGAATATGACATTTCACTAAAGCCATATTTTTTGCAGTAGTCTCTAAACAAAGCATGCTAAAGATGATCAAGCTACTGAGCACAAGCATCTCTTTATGAGGGCTCTCAAACCTGTGAGCAGTTCTTATGAAAGGAAAAACACAGACATCAGAGAAACACAACCAGTCCTTGGCCTCAAATAAAAATACTTTCATTCTACAAGAATGCTCAGGTACAACATGCCATTCAACTCTTTTCCTCTTTCAGGTGGCTTAATTTTACAGAAACTTTCTCTTCAATGTAGAACGTGATATGCTTTCAGAGAGAAGAGGGATTTGGGATTATTTTAGTGTGTTTTTCATTAAGCCACGAAGAGTCAAACATTTTGCTGAGTTCAGGTGATTCACTACACTGCCCTGCTTAAGCTCAATATCTATTTCTGTGTTGCCTATTTTAATCTCAGTTGCAAGTTAAACTGACATTGCTGAAGCTCTTTCCTAAGGGTTTCCAACACATAAGCTAAATTGCAGTGCCTTGTAAATGGGGTTTTGTCTGCTCAGCAGATGGATAGCGATTGATTAAGCTTCACTGACTTGTCTATGGATATGAATTCTTAAAGACACTGATCTGCAAAATCAGAAACCCAGTGGTGGGTTACATTGGTAAATACTCCAGCACAGTGTTCCTGAAATTAGTGAAAGTTGTGTGTGACAGAAGGACTAATCCAGCACTCTGTGTTCGTGTAGGCCAACAGTTTTATGCTCTATAACATTCCACCATTTGGAAGAATGGGAATTCATCTACTAATCTGGTTTCTAATGTTTAAAGGTCTTCAATCTCCAAAAAGGCAAATACTTTAGCAAGGCAATTATAACCTTAAGGAATTGAAGAACTAGTGACAAAGTATCCTTCTGAGATGACTTAAGGAAGGAGGAATGAGTTTACTGAACCCCACAAGCCGAATGGCTGATGAAAGACAATGGCAGAGAAAGGTGTGCTGGAAATTGCTTTGCAATGCTCAGGAGCTGTGATTCCACTTAATATTTTAAAGAGAAAAGTACATTTCAGAGTTGAGCCAATTTTTAATGTAAATTCTGACTCCATCCTTCCAAGACTATTATCCTGATAAATACACCCTGGAGTACATTTTTTTTTTCTCTTCTGGGCAGCAAACTTTGATACAAACAACTTGTGAATCAATAAGCAACTTGTTTTGTGGCCACCCTGCGCATTGATTCACAAACCATTTGTCTCCTTGTAAACAGTGTAATAAAACAATTATCACTTAATAATGCACCATTACATCATAAACAGCCAATCAGAATGCTGAGGAATCACAATTTCTTCCCCCTGTATATTGCCTGTACATTGTAGTTCATTCAATTCCATAATAAATCAATACGTATTTCTTTCCATGGCCTGGGTGTTTTGGGAGCACTTATATAATTTTTCTCTAAATAAACAAAGGAACACCTGACAAAATGAGGTAAATCTAGGCATTAATAATCCAGGAATAAAGGAAAGAAAGCAGATTTTCAATGAAAAGTATTGAGGAGTTTAACATATAATTTCTATTGCAACTGGTATTCTATTTTTTTTTTTAGAGAGAAACCTGCTCTGAATAAATTTAAGGAGCCAACCTTGGGAGCTGTTCACTGAAGTCGCCCAGTTTATCAGGGCCTGTGTTGTAAAACCTAAATGCAAATGCAGGGTTACAGACACAGCCTAATGCCTGCTGTAAGTAGAGGAGAATAATCTCTTCTATTGTGTGGGAGCTGGCCAAGCTGAAGCATCTCTAAACCTAAGGCTGTGGGAAACCCCTTTGTAGTTGTGGTGAGTAACAAAGGTTCATGGGAGTTTGCATGTTAATGAAGTTGTTCCATATAAGGTCATGTTGTTAGGATTGGTCAGTTATGTTGTACAAATGTGGCTCTGCTCCCAGTTCGAGTTTCTGATTGGACCCTTACCCTCAGACCTACCCTACAGATTGTCATGTTTCTTCAGTTGGTTACGCCCACAGAGCTCTCCTGGGTACCGTGCATGGCTTTGGGGCACCGTCCCTATTTTCTTTTATCCCTTATTAAAGGGTTCTTTTTCTAGTGCCAGCCATCATTCCCGCTCCTAATTATTTTCTTGCCACCCTCTGCCCTGAAGTCAGGGGACCTAAATGTTTGCCCACACTCCTCATCTCCTGGCCATGCTCCTGATCCCCCAGCCCACGGTACCATCACCCCTCCTGGCTGCCCAGGCACTGCTGGCTTCTGCTCACTTCGAGGCCACCAAGGCATCCTGACCCTTTCCTGCTGCGTTTTTCTTGGGGCTCCTCCTTGACACGTGCAATGGGGGAGGTTTTTCCATGTTGGATTTCGGGAGGCTTTGGTCAGCTCACTCCTCCAGCCCATCCAGGTCTCTCGGGATGGCCGCCCTACCCCTGCTCTATCAGCTGGTGTCTTCAGTTCCATGTCCTCTCTGAGGCTGATCTGAGCAATCCCTCACCTGTAACACTGCCAATACAGATCTTAAACAGGAGGGTTTTACACACACACCCTGCAGTGCTGCCCTTGTGAGCAGCTCCAGACAGAGCGTGATCCCTGACCTCTAGCTTGTGACCACAACCACAAAAACAGTTTTTACCCATCTGATTGTCCACCCATCCAGACTAGAAGATCCTAACACGGATACAAGACTACCACAAAAAGCAGTGTCAAATGCCTTGCTGCTGTCAAGACAAATGATCTCTTTGCTCTCCCCTCATCCATAATGCAGTCATTTTTTGCAGAAATCAATCAGGGTGGCCAGGAATGCTTTACCTGGTAAATTCACATGACTGCTCCCACTCATAATGGTTTCTTTCATGAGTATCAGAAAGACCAAAGTGGAGCTGACTAACCTGTAGCTCCCGAAATTGTAATTTTGGCTGGTTCAAACAAGGGTCCTAAGCAAATCTGGAAGAAAAAAATTATAACCCTGATATTCTGAATATAAACTCTCTTTCCTCTTAATAACCTGTTACAAATAATCTCCTCTCAAATTTACATGTATAGGTGATGCCTAAGACTTGCATCTAAAATGCCTTTTGGCTTTCTGTTCCAGAAACAATTGTGATTTATGTACCAACAATTGTTTTTTTTCTCCAGAAAAGAAATTTTTTCTTTCTCGTAAAAAGACAGTCCTAAGTCTTGAAGATTCTGATTTTTTTTTTTTTTAAACAAATTGCCAATTTGGTCACTAGCGTTCCTACTTTTTACTGGCAATGTAAGGTTAAGAGACTATGACAAAAATTAAATGTGATTTTTCAAACTATTTATTTATGGAAAAAAACCCTGTATGTTTCATCTTCTCCAATGAACCCAACATTTGGTAGGACTGTGGTGTAAAAATATCTACCACAACATTACTATCTGTCAGTAATATTTTTCTCAAGAGTTATTGATAAATCCTCCTAGTCTAAAATAAATTTGTTGCATGTTGCAGAAACCCACAGGTGTACTATGTTGACAGTGACAGCACTCATTAGGTCATTTTTAGAGCAGATTGTAAGACATGGCTGAAACATCTCCAAAAGGGACCTTTTGAGGTCATTAAATCAAACCTCCCACTGATGTATGCAAATCTCACCTAGGAAAATTCTTGTCATTTACTTTAAAAAGAGTAGACTACATTAACAAATTAAAAACCCAAAAATACACACTTGCAAATCTCTCATCCTTTACCAAAACCTGGTGATAGTCTATCTCTGTTTTACCACCTCTACTCTGATTATCTGTGGCTTTTTGGAGGCATTGAATCCTCCCTCACTTGATCCTTCAGAACAAGCACTGCGGTGGACAGGCAGATAAATGGAGAAACGTTATAAAGGGAACTCCCTGACACAGAGAAGTCAATAAAGGTCAACAAGCAGATGTTAGCCTGACACAGCATCAAGGGCTGTGTCTTTATATACATACATGTAATGGATCACCCTCTGCAGTTTTTGGATTGCACTGGAACCACAAATTACAGCAATTTTTGGTTGATACTCCAACTGCTGCACAAGCTTTTGGACAGAATATTATATCCTGGGAAGAAAGGCTAAGTCACCTCTACAAAAAAAACAGAATACCTGGAGTGTTGGAAAACATGTGCTTCCCATGTCTTTGTTTGAGTATAACTGTAACAGTACTTTACAGCATACGTGTCGGAATTATTTCTTTATTGTGTTGGTCAATTACCCTGCTTTTTGGTATCCTTAAGGAGGTAATTTCAGTGACCAAGGAAGCACCTTCTGTAGTGATACAGACCCCGACTGTCAGAGCACACTGCACAATCCCTCTGCTGAGCATAATTCCTCCCCAAGACAAATAAAGCACTCTCTCAGCCTTGGTCTGTCGAAACCCTGCTATTGCTGCATCCATTGGGGGAATTGCACTGCCTGCTTTCACTGCTGCAGCACAGCAAATTTCTGTTTCCACCTCCGGTCACAGCAGCTTCTGCCTCAGAAATCCCAGTTTAACTCCTTGCAGAGGAAAATATGCACTCAGAAGAACAAAGCAGAGCCCTGACCACAGAGTCATCCCAAAAACTCTGGTTTTTGCACACAGTTCTTGGTTTTCGAGTATCTGAAGGGTTCCACCACCATCAAGGTGACAGGAGGGCTTAGTTGGTGCCAACAGTGCAATGAATTAGAATATTCCTAAAGAACAGAGGTCCCTGGAGGCTACAGGAGTGCTCCAGCAAAGCCACCACAGACTTTCACATCTTGCACGACCACACAGCATTCTGTTGTAATTATGACCTTTTATTACACCTAATGACATTTCAAACCCACTTCTAAGACAGTTATTTCTGCAGCACTGGGAAGTGATCAGAGGCCCACATTCCCAAGAATGCACAAGATGTTAGAAGAGAGATTGACTGTCCTGGGTTCAGCCCCACACTGTGCTGCATTCACCAAGCAACACCACTGCAGGTGGCTGCTCCGTTTCTCTTGATAGCCTGAGACCCATCTGCTGTTTCTGCTGCTTCCACCCTGGGGACGAGGCCACAGCACTGGCTTTTTTGGAGTTGGTTTTCTCTTGTTTGTTTGGTTGTTGTTTTCTGGATTTTTTTTTTTTTTTTTTTTTTTTTNNNTTTTTTTTTTTTTTTTTTTTTTTTTTTTTTTTTTTTACTTCTGGGGAGAAATGTTTTGGAAAACAAATTGGCCCTAAGCTAACAAGGCCCAGCTCTTTGATGGCAGGGACACAGGAGCTCCTCACCACTGAGGCTTTCCATGTTTCCTGTAACAATTACTCGGATTATAGTCACTGTACTTTTTCCAAGTTAATAAATATTATTCTCTTAAACTGCATTATCTGCTATTTGCTGTATCGCTGTTGAACTGCATAAGCTTTTAAAATCCTCTATCACACAGAGAAAAGGCTGTGCTTGTGAAGCCAGAATTAACAGTGCATGGTAAAAGCAAAATGAGATTAATTTTGGCCATTACAAACCTGACTCTCAGGGGAGGTTCACCCTGGTTCCATGTTCACACATGGTACCACCAGTGGTCTGAAGTAGGGGAATTCAAACAGTTTTACATGGTTTGGACCCTCTGCTCACTTATGAGAGAAACCAAACCCATGTATAAATCCTGGCTTGAAATAAAGTCACAAAACCGTTTGCTAATCATATACATCTAAGCACACAGACACAGTAGATGTTGACCATCAACACTTATATGCAAAAGACAACATTAAATTCAGACTTTAAAATACCACATAAAAATCTGTTTGCATAGAAACTGTCCAGAAAATTATGAGTTACAGAACCACAACATCAGCAGTTCAGATGCAACTATGCAACAATGTGCTTTTATGTTTCTAATACTGTATTTTTCTCAGTTTGGACTAGTGAATGATTATTATTTTGGTTGGCACTGTGGTAGACTTTTGTGAATCAAAGAAAATAACCTCCCTAAATACATAGCAATGAGTGTTAAATTCAGCTGGCCCAGAAAAAATGGCATCTGCTTCAGCTTTGATACTTGGCTTACAGGGTGTTTCCCACTCTCCATGTCAAACACAGGATTCTATCTTCCCATTTTATTTTTACCAATGACGGTATCAAAACAATTAAAATATCTTTTAAGATACGACATGGGAAATGTCAGGATGTTTCCTTTTATTCTTTACAAAAGTTGTGCAGACCTAGTGCAAAGAAGTAGGCTCAGTTAAATTCCAAATACTTGGAATCACCTAATGTATCTTGCCATATATGTCATCTTTATTTGCTTTGATTCAGCCATGGGATCAAAGTTCCCATCTCATCCCCAAAGAAATTTTCCAGTTAACTTAAAGATCTTTATGGGGACAGTATGAACCCCTGAGATGTCAAAAAGGGAAAGTCATTCACCAAGATGATGGTTTCTCCAGAAGAGCCAAAGATTCTGTGTTGCAGTTTGAGTCAACAGAGCACATTGGCAAGACACAAGGAGCAAGCCTGAACCTGGCCCTAGATGAAAATCAGGCATGGCATAGAATAGCAGGACAAGTTGATGAAAGTTTGTCGACATTATTTGTGAGGAGGGGATGAACTTGCCTCAATTTCCATAATGCCTGAGAGTTCTGATTTATGATTTTGAGGTTTTTTTTATTCTTCCTCCCTGCCTTTTGTTGAGGAAAAAGCTCATTGGTGAATCTGCATACCTTTGCAAAGGAGGAGGGAGGGCTCTTTGTGGCACTCTCTCTCTCATGCGATCAAACCTAATTTCCTTCTCAATTTGCTGAGCCACTATCTCCAGTAATTGCAATTGGACTGTCAAAACTGTTGGCATCTTGAAATAATGGAATACTACCTAGTATCAATCTCATTTCCCGTTCCTGACAGAAAGCATGATTTCCCTTTGTCTGTCCCATTTGCAGTAACAAACTGCATGATTTCCATTTACACTAATAATTTCAACACACACAGTTGGCTGGCCAGCATTTCAGATCTATTCCTCTATTCTTACATTTATATCAATGTTATTTAATATCTGAAAAAGTACTTAAGGCCTTCAACACTTTCATTTTGCTTTTAAAATAAAAGACCGGAATTTATTTCATTTGTCTGGATCAATATAGAAAAATAATTGCCGAAAGCTTGAGGAATTAAGTTTTATCTTATGTTGGGTAAAATGCAAATGAGACAAAGCTGAGAATAACAAATTTTTTTCATTTTATTCATAACTAAACATTCACAAGTCGTGGTTCCAAATAGTCAAGAATTCTTTCCTGCGTACTTGAGATGGAAATATCTTTTCAATCTTTTCACGTATGATCTCAGACATCCATTTTGGAGCTATTTCCCTATTGCCCATATGCCAAAAACTTTTGGTCTTTCACATTTAAATCTCACAGTTTCAAAAAGGGAGGCTTCACATTTGAAACGAGGAGAAAATGTTAGGTCCTATCAATCAATGTAATGTTTGGAAAGAATATTTTTAAAATGGATTATGACTGATCTATCCAAGAAGAAAACTCCAGGGAAGGGCTATGGATGTAAAGTCACCTTTCATTGTTGTCAGTGGAGCCTCTTTCCACTGGCTTCTCTCCCTTCCAACCCCTGGACTATTTAGCTTGGATCCAGTCTACCAACATCTTCCACTGGAGGTCCAAAACTGTACACAGCATCACAAATCTGAGTTTAAAGTGCCAGATAAAGGGAAATATTTGTATCTCATGGTCTACTCCCTTCTAACTACATGATCTAGTCCACTTGTGTACACCAGAGAACACTTTCTCCTTCCACTTAAGAAATCCACACATAGTTTTGATATTGTTTAAGATACCCTATTAAATTTTGTCTTCAGAATAAAATATATTTCAAGCACTACTCTATGCTCCTATTCTCATCATCTCCTTGAAAGCAATTTTTCCCACTTACCTGCTTTACTACAGCAGATAGACTATGTCCTAAAGACGACCAAAAATGAAATTTTTTATGCATGACTGGAATATCAGATTCATTTTCATCTACCTGTTGTATACAATAAGAGAATTGATTTATTAAGAAAACATTTCCCTATTTCCAGTTTTGTAAAAAAACAATCAGAAATTCCTATCTGACAGTAATTTCTACTTTGGCTGAGCAAATGTTGGTTTTAAATATATTAATGCATATACTAAAATAGATAACCACACAGTCTGTAGTTGGGGAAAAAAGAAATGTTGGATGACCTAGGAAACCCTTTTGTTAACGTTAAGACCATTTCCTCCTGGAAAGGAACCTGTTCCTACTACATCATGTTATTCCCCTTTCTTACGGTAACTGTCACAGCAGTCTCCCAGGCCTGACTTTTGGAAGATTTACAGACAACACCCCCTGACTCCTTACTGAGCTAAAAACATTTGTGTGATCAAAACGACCTAATCAGGTTGCTACTCTGACTCAGATGACCCTGCCTGTTCTTCTCAGAAATGCCACGGCTGCTGCAGCGTGTTACACAGACAGAGCTGAGAAAAATTCAGACCCTGCTGCACCCTTTGAATAATCATACAGTGCCTCATGGACTGGAGTTCAGCCTGAGAGACCCTGCCAGGGCAAAATTCCCACCAGTGTGAAAAGAAGTTGTTGGCATCCCCACATTCGAAAGTACTGCGAGTATGAGAACACCCCATTACTCCCCATTTTAATGACTGCATTAATTAATACAAACGGTTTTGGCACTGGTTTTGTTTCTTGTCTGAGTACGAAATACTGCTAAGAAGCGATTGCCAAGCAAGCAGCACTTTTCATTACCTCTGATGGACAAAATCATCCTTCTCCAAATGTCAAGCTTCACAGAATTTCTTGAGACCTCATATTTCCCCCATTTTCTGTTTGACCAGCACATTTCTGCAGCATGAGATCCGCCACCTCTGCTGAACGGTTTTCTCTTTTTCACATTGAGATGCCTGAATCCCCGAAACAGCACAGAACAGCACGTCCTGGGGGGAAAGCCATGGGATATTTGGGCATATTGGGCTGTCCCTGAAGGGCCACTGCACTAGTTCAGCGTCCTCCCCAGAAGAGGAATGTTTTTCGGCCTCCCCTCGCGTGCTGTGTGCTGTAGCTGCCCGATATCTCAGAAGCCCTCAGCTGGCCCCTCCAGTGGGTCAGTGCCTGTCCCGTCCCCAAAGCCCCACACAGGATGTGCTCCCTGAGGCCCTGGCAGAGGGCAGGGTCACTGCTCTGGGGCTGCTGGCTGCACTCCTGCTAACCCAGCCCAGCGTGTCCTTGGCATTGCTGCCGTCTCTCTGACTCAGTTTCAGGGCTGCTAAAATGCAATCTGATGAAATAGCCCAAACTCCTCTCCCAGCACAGCAAGGATTTCAGCATGTGTTCAGTTTGTCCCGAGCTCATCCCAGCTTTTGAGTTTAAGAACCCAATTTTTGAGGGGGTCCTGTGGCTCTGGCAATGTTTTAGTATTTCTCAGGTCAGACTCTCATATTAAGTACAGTGCGAGAACACTTTTAATTTGTTTTTTCTTCCCCCTATATACACATGGTGTTCCCACTGTCTGCGCCAAACAGCAGGAAGAAATTATAGCAGTCACCCTAGAACCAAATACTGAAGATCTGAATATCAGATCTTCCCATCTCTAAGCCTAATCTCTATTACAGACACAGGGACCTCAGGGAAAATATGATATTTCTCTGTGTTCAATTTTCCATCTGTAGAATTAATATTACAGTATCTTCTTATTTCTTAATTTTTGTCTCATGTATTTAAATTACAAAATCCAGTCTTGCAATTATTTCTAACCTGTGACTTTACAAGTCCTATGAAATATGAGAATCAGAACAATACCTACTTGAGGCAAACAATGCAAAGAAGGGAATTAGCCCTATACTGACATTTAAAAAGTTTTAGCAGATACCACACTGTGCTGGCTCTGGTTTTTATTAGGCAGCATACTTGCTTATGTTCCTTTTGACCAATCTTTGCTGACACAAATGCGTACATTTTTTCCCTACGTATTTCCATTTCCTTGTGTGCAATTTTGGTGGAATGTCCTTTCTCAGAAAGGACAAATTCACCTCCATTCACCTACAATTCATCAAGAATTCAACATGGGAAATTTCCGTAAGTGCAAAATGAATCTGTTTGACCTCAAAGTCCCTTGCACAATAAGTTTTGAGTCTGAAGATACAGGATTAAGAGAACTGTGAAAGCAAATCTCATTTTATTTCACTCCCTGACATGTTAAAATACAGATAGATACTTTGAATATGTTTTTGCAATAATTGTTCATGTTTATATACACACACACTATAATTGCAAGTAAATCTTTTGTGGGGACGCAATTTTCATTTTGATGACTAATCTCACAAGGAACCTTGAAAAACATCTTCTGTCAAAAAATCAAAAGTCCAAACCAAACATCCAACAATAACAGCAGAAGAACTTTGGTCATATTTCACTGCAGTCATCCCAAATCACAGCCTTCTAAATGAATCATGGTCTAAGACTGACCTACCTGCTGCATCACTTCTTTTAGGACCAAGGTTAAAAGTGTTTGGAGTTTGCCAGCCCCAGGGTAAACGTCTGTGTGTTTGGACAGTTCACCAGATCTTTATCTTAGTTTCCTCACCTGAAAAAGAAAAAGGCATCCTCAGCAAAAGTAGTTAAGTAATACAGTTCAGCAAGATATTACACGAGCAACAGATGCACAAACCCAGCAAATAAAAGTGTTGATTATTTTAAAAGCTGAGGGGAAATAATAACAACATATTTGATCTAACAATCACAGAGCTAGCTCTCAAAATGTTTGATATTGACTGTAAATCCAATAATTATCTGAGCAGTTACGATACTACACAGAACAAGATCTGCATCTCTTAAAATAAAAATAATTTGCTGTCTCTTTTTGGCATGCAAACAATTTTACCCTTACAGCAGTGGAAGAGCACCCGTGGAGCAGACACTGAGTGTCCAGCAGTGCATCCACTGCTACTGGTGTCTCCCAGCTCGAGTGTTTGAGCACAACATCCTATGCCACAAACACCATTTTAGTTATGCTATATTAAATAGAATTTAATTACACCTGCAAGCATGCAAGTATGAAAATTGAT
This sequence comes from Oxylabes madagascariensis, assembly GCA_013400675.1. Lineage (NCBI taxonomy): Eukaryota > Metazoa > Chordata > Aves > Passeriformes > Timaliidae > Oxylabes > Oxylabes madagascariensis. The sequence continues at coordinate 16,605 of VYZR01055903.1, read as the reverse complement.
AAATAACCCTCGTTTTATGACTGAGTGGCAATGAACACAAAAATCTGCATCAAAGAGCTCCGTGTCTCCTGGCCAAGAAGGGTTATGTGCCTGCTTGCCAGGTGCTGCACAGGGAAGCCCATGGACTTAGAGCCAAACATCTAATGAGACAATTATGCCCTCACAGGGTCTTTGCCTTTGATCTCATTCAATGAGAGGTGGGGATGCATTTTGTGCTGTAACAGAGTGAAATGTTCTCTCCTGCTTTCCCTTCTTTCTTGCATGACAGCACCATCTGTTTATAAATACATCACCGGAATGACAGTGCTCTGATGATGTACTAATATAATACATCATCAAAGTGCCATCAGTGATGATCTAATGATGTATTAGAAAGCTGTTCATCAAAACCCTGTTGCTCTGATGATGTATAGGTGCAATACATCACCAAAATGTCTTGCACCGGTGGCACTGCACTGATATAGACCTTGTGGGGAAAAATGGGTCCTGCAAGGATTCAGCAAGGGAACAAAATGCAGACAGATAAAAATGGACAGTGAGGGAAATGCACAGTCACATGTGTAAATGAATTAGGTTCAGGAAGCGTCAAAAAGTGTGGAGAAAGAGACAGAGGTTTTGGACAACTGAGTTTCTAATGAAATTGGATTCATCAGCTGCAGAGACAAAAATCCGGTCACACTTTAAGTGGAACAGAATAAAAAGGAACACCAAAAAAGACCCAGATTATTTATAGTCTGTTTCACAGCTCAAATCCAAATTCTCTTCCACCCTTTCCTCTAATTCTTTTCTTCAAAGAGGCTCAGAAAATAAGCAACTAGGTTTAAGGTATGAGGTAGAATAAGAGTAATTGACCCAGAAAGCCCCACGTGCCTCACAAATCAAGTTTTAGAACACTTAGTTTAAAAGACACTTCATTGACGACCTTTCTGTTATTTTCTGTTATTTTTTGGGGTAGCTTTTATTTATTTTTTTCTTTTTTTCTTTCCCCTGCCTGATCCTGCATTTCCAACTGCATCCTCCTAGGGCAGCACCTTACATTTGTGACCAATACAGTGCTGATAAGACAAGAACCAATAAAAACAGAAGAGCTGAGGATGACACCATAAAGTGTCAGTCAAAGCTCACTGCCCTTCCCTCCAGTTTACTGCTGAGCCGAGGTTAAATGAATCACAGGATACATAGTTTATGATTTTACTAATCAGTGCAAAACAATTCACTTTAGCCCCCATCTCTTGTTACAATGAGTGAATGGATTCTGCTCCATTTTTTAATGGGCCTCCTTAAAAAGAAGACCCTTATCAGAAATAACTCTTTAAAATGCTGAGCAAAAAAGAAGACTGAAACACGGAGAATGCAACGGCTGCTCTAGCTGAGAAGCTCCCACACCTTTGCACTTAAACAATGTAAAATTTCTTGGTTTTTTTTTTTTTTTTTTTTTTTTTTTTTTTTTTTTTTTTTTTTTTTTTTTTTTTTTTTTTTTTTTGGTTTTTTGTTTTTGTTTTTTTTTAAAGGACATTTTTCTTGCAGACAGGCAGGAGGCAGCTGCGCTTGTTTTGCTGGTACAAAGTGGGTCTCATAAATTTTCAACAGCCATCATAGTAACAAGCTCATTTTATTTTTTTCTCACCTCATCATGATGCATTTCAGAGGTTCTTCACAGGCTCACAAAGCATTTTTCAACCAGTGGAGAAAAAACATCTTTAGGTGACCACCAATGGAAAAAATGACCAGGAAAGGGTAACTCAGCATCCCCTTTTGGCAAGCCCAGGCCACATGTTGTCACTGGTGAGGCTTGGAGGTGCAGGAGACAGTGGTGCCCCTTCCACAGAAGAGCCACAGGCCATTTCTGTGCTGGGGTGCTACAAACTTTAAGGCCAGCTGTACGTACACAAACCTCAGTGACACACTTTCAGTGTCTTCCTAGGGAACGTGCATGTTAAAAATTAGGAACCTCAAAAAGTCTAAATTTGGAAGATGATTAACTACCTTATTTTCTCTGCTTTTCACTATTTTCATGCTTCTACGCCTTTGAGGAACATGTCAAAGGCATCAGTTTGGTAAGTTTACCAACTCAGGACAATCAACACTTTTCCACATTAAACAAAAGCAAAAAGGATGTTTCAACAGATCTTGTCATTTTCTGTTCATGAACACTCTTGAAAAAGAGCCTTTCCTGACTTTGTCACTCAAAATTACCCATTCTTTCTCCAAAGCAAATTATTCTCTCTCTATGGACTGCTTAGTTACAAAGTGCAAGTAAATTACACAATTTTCTCTGCAATGTATTTGAACAGAATATATCATTTAGCATGTGCATATTTGAAGTTCTTTGTGTGACAGCAAAGCTCAGAGATCATGCAATCAAAAAAAGAAAGAAGAAAACTGACTAGTCTTAGGTACCCAACATACATTTTTACAACAAAGTACACAATACTAACTTACTCACAGATCACTGTTTCAGGAAAGATTTATTGTTTCAGGCTCAAGTTTCCCAGAGTGTTACAGGCATTTAAGAGAACCTGATTTTCTGAGGCAAGGTCAGTTCTCTTCCACAACTTGAGACCTGAGAATTTGGACATCAAAACCAGAATATTGAATATGAAAACTCAGGCCTTGATGCTCAGAGAAAGGGAACACAAATACATCGTGAGCTTTGGAAAACTGAAACGTAAGCACACATCCACAAATATAAAAATTAAGTCATTTAAATCCTTATCACCTATTTCCTCAAGCCTGTTTCCAACAACTTTATGTATCAGTGACAGAACAACCCTTAGTGTTCAAGAGCCTAGAGAAAGGTAATATCTTCTATTAGGTCAGTTGATTTAAGGAAAAAAAGAAGAAAAACTTGGAAGTTCTGAGCCTTTCCATGAAGTTTGAAGTTTCTCAAGTAGTTGCTATTTCCCATGTGAATTCTCCCACTCTACAAGCTGTACTATTGCACAGACTGACCCAGCTACAGAAGTTACTTGGAGAGGCCTGTACTACTAGAGTTGGACAGTAGAAAGAGGGTTTGGTTTTCATGCTGATGCCCATGAAAATTTTTCCCAAGACAGACAGGAACATTTGTTTCAATTTCACTTCAAGGTACCAGTCTGAGACTGTGGGTCCACAACAATTCATAGGAATACTCTCACTCCTGTGGCTGCTGACCCTAAAGAAGTCTTTAAATGTCATGAAAGTGAGAATTGTACAGAACTGTGTCATCTTCTAAGAGCAGGAAAAGAGCAATTACCTGGATGGAATGATTTGTGCGATCTGCTGGAGGCCACTGAGCAGCTCTAAGCTAAACTGGAAGACAGAGAACTAAGCCAGGTGCAATAACAATCTTGTTAGGACTCACACTTTTCTTACAATGATTTTCACCTGGGGCCACTGCAAAGATGAAGAGCATGATCACTTTTCAGGGAGGAAGTAGGTGTTCCTTGATTTAACTTCTTGGTTCTTTGACAGAATGTTTGATTTAAGAGATGTTTTGAAGACACGGATTCCAGCAACACATACAAATTTGAAGGTTGGAGGGGAACTCCTAAAGAGTTATGGCAACATGCCCAGAGAAACTATCAGTCACCCAAAGAGATGTCATACTGCCTTTTCCTGTCAGTGTCACCTGCTGTAACAGGATCCTGTACATTATCTTTCAAGTGCTGGAACTGAAGCATTTAACAGTAAATATCTGAGGAAATAGGTACAGAGACAGTTATTAAGCCTGGGCCTTAAGAATTTTCTTCTGCCATGCTATGCCTCACCTGAAATTCTGATCATCATGCAGCCTAAAGGTTTCAAGACATCAACTATGAATAGAATTGTATGGATTTTCTGTTTTAATGCTCCTCCTGAACAGACCCAGTATGAGCAAGGCCACAGACACTTCTTGACACCAGACCCACGCCACTATGCCCTTAAAGCCCTGAAGAACTCAACAGCACAGCACTCAGTTTGCAGGGGGGCCCAGAGGCTGAGCTGCTGGGGCAGGATGGTTTGAGAACCAGGCGTGGCAGGGAGATGAGCAGCCTGAAAACAGGGGCCAAACCGCCCGTGCTGCTCAGCAGTGCAAACTGCCGGCGTCAACCGGGATTATTGCAAGGGGAGCAACACTCTGATGGGCCAAGTACAAATCAACATCTGCCTGATACTGTAAAATTGAAATTCTGAGGGTTCTAAAGCAGCCAGAACCCTTGGAAAAGTGGGGACAGTTATGTGGCAAACTAGAAGAGATTTCTGGAATAGCAGCAAGTGCCAGCACTAACAAAGCCACGAGACAAGCAATGCTCCGGCAGTTTGAGCTGCCTGACCATTGAACTGAACCGTGCTGAGAGCATCTAACTTTTTGTCATTAATTACCAAGAGAGCAGAATTTAAGGAAGGATTGAGGCTTTAGTTAAATAAATGGAAAATAGCCAAGCAGAAGGCAACACTTGTAGAACAGCTTTGTAAGGGTTGTTTTTTTTCTCTTTTAGAAAAATCCAGAGGCATACGACAACTTCACATACAACAGAATCAATGATTTACCACCTCATTTCATTTTTAATTTAATGGTTCTGTTCATTCATAAAATAGAAATACTACAAGGTGAAACATGGACTGAAATTTAAACACCTCATTAGAGTTACATATTATTTTGTCTCCCAAATATATTGCTTTGTCAATGGAACATGCTGGTTTATGCGAGATCTCTACCAGGCTGTTACTTTACAGTTATTTGTTTGGGTTTGTTATTACTCTGCAGTTCCCTGATCTACATGTATATAATTTGGTTTATGTGTAGCACTTCAATGATATTATAATGATTTGTAAGGTATTTGTATTGATTTCACTTTACAAAAAAGTCAAAGCACAATTAATCATAACAAAAAGAGACCTAATGCAATCTTTAGAGTTTCCTCCATAGAAAAACTTATTGAAAAGAGATGGAATCCAGAAAAACATTTCAGTTTGCACATTTCAGTTTGGCTTGAAAAAATTTGATTGCTGAAAATATTTGATCAATACTTGTCACTTCTGATTTGTCATTTCATAATATTTGCAGATAAAATTCATTGTAATGCAGAACTGAAGACTACCAAGATAATTAAGTGGATGTATCTAATCCATACAAGTTCTATAAACAAAATGAATTCTCGGGTTTCTAACCCTTTGAAGATGGAAATTACAGTATTAAAACAAATCTGAATCTAATGAATGCAGAAAACAGTTTGACTTCTATGAAATTGCTCTCCTTTTGTTCAAACTATTTTTCCTTCAAAACTTTTCAGCAACTTCCCACTTAAACCAAACACCTGACTGAACTTGAAAGATCATGGGAAACTGGAATTTTACATATAGGAAAAAACCCTGATGAATGCGCCAATAAGCCTCCATTTAATAATAAATGAGATCTCTAATAAGTCTGCTAAATAACCACCTGGTTTATATAGCTCTGTGCACTGGCAGTTATTACAGTGCTGGGGAAGATGCAAGCACTGCAGGCAGAGCAGGAACCCAAAGGATCCAGCAAAAATCAGTGAAAGAAAAATGGTAAAAATCAACACCCATCATACACATGTTGCCCTCCTATTTAACAAACGAGTGCTTGGGAATTCACATTTGGCATCAACGTGGCTCTGCCAAACTCCCCTGCCTCAGCTGCCTGGGTGAGTTTTTCTTCAGATAACAGGAGTTGTTGTCAGACAGTTTCTTGTTCTTTTGAGCTGCATTTGCAAAGGGTATAGAGGAACAAACTTGTTCCCACAGCAGCATGTGTACTGGGAGAGAGTACCAGGTAAACAAGGCAAGGTGAAGTTTAAGGCAGCTTTTGCTAGCAAGAGATGACAGGTTAAATTTTAGTGAAAATAATATTGGTCAGCATCCCAGCTAAACCAAAATCCATAAGTGAAGGAACAGCAAACAGAAGCCAGGTCTTTTCCCAGGATTTATATTGTTATGATGCCAGCCAGAACCAAGTCAAATGAATCACTTGAAATGGCTGGTTATCAGCTCACAGGGGTTTCAAGTCATGCCAGAGAATAAGCCAGATGACCTGTTTTGCATGCATGCATGCCCTCCTCCCCAAAATTCCTGTGCTCTCCAGCTGCTCCCAGGATTCTCCAAGACCTTCTCTGAAGGGTGAGCAGCACCTCAGACCAGCCCAAGGGCTGTGTCTCCTATGCCAGGTTTATAGATGGGAGCCAGGGCAGGAGCTGCATTCCCATCACTATCCTTGGCCTGGCCTCTCCTTGCCCTGTCCCCTATGGAAAAGCCTTCAAGAGCTTGAACCAGCACCATCAGCAGAGTCAGACAGTTAATCCATATTATAAAGCCACCCCACTATCTCTGTAAAAAAATACATACAACTGAACAAAAACTGAGGGACACTTCCAAAAATTCCATGTAAACTGCCTTTCCAAAGCTCAATTTTACCTTCTTTTTCTCTTTAATGGAGAATTGCCAAGCTTTTCAACAGCTTTCTCCAGGCTTCCAGGAAACTGAAATATCAGCAGTTGAAACCCCAAAATACATTTAGCTAGTTAGGACTGTGCAATAACAAGGTCACGTTAAATTTGCTTTGCTAGGAGCATTTATTCTACTGAAAAATAATAAAGACAGTATTTGCAACTATAATAACAGCAGTAATAATGGTGACAAGTTCCACCTGTTCCACTTCTCATAAACTGGAGCTTGTGTAAGCCTATCAGAACAAAACTGGATTCTATTTTGTGGCGTTTTCATAAAAGCAATACAACAATTATCAGCCAAATCAGTAAATGAGAGATAATCAACTATTTTCTTTTTAATGCAAAACCCAATGTAAACCATTATTACTGACATGCACTGTGGAGCAACGCTTTTTGGCACACAAAAAACAACAGAAATCTAAAGTGCCCTACAAATTAATTCACATATTTATGCAGCATGAATAACTTTCACTGAAAATATATTTAACAGAAACCAATAGAACTCTCTGACACAACAGTATGCTACACCTGTAAATCAATGTACCTTCTATAATGTATAATATAATAACATCAAACAATGAGGTTTTTAAGCAAAACCAAATTTTACCCCTTAACTTGATCAATGGCAAGCAAACATTGATCCCTCCAGAACACCATCACGTACTAACACGGACAGCACTGAACTCATGTTAAAATCTGCTGTACAGATGAAATGGAGCCCTGCACAGGGTAGGTGCATGATTCCTGATCACCTTTGATACCTTCCTGCAGTCCTAGACATTATTTTGGGATTCAGATGCCCTTTGGGTTAGCCATCCCCTGAACTCCTCTGGTAATTGACTTTCCATTCTGCTGGAAATGATACAGCTACAAAAGTGCTACAGCTAAAGTCACCACACAAAGCTACCCTTAACTTAAAAAATGTTCCTTTCTCGCAGCTGAAAAACTTTAGTAACAGAGTTCCTTCCAAGGAGAATAATTGCAAGCGGAAAATTTTCAAATGGGTAAATTGAGACTTGGGAAACTAAATTAACTTTCCCAAGATCTCAATGAGCCCATGTGAGCTTTGTGCTTACCCCAAACCACAAACTAAACCAATTTTCAGAGTTCAGTTCAGGGCAAGAACAACAATGAAAAAATATTTTAAGAAGTCTGTTTAAAACTCAACCAAAAATATGGGATCTCATCCTTCCATAAACTTAGGATTATCCCTGGTAGTCTCTAAACCAATTCATAGACTTCACCTTATCATCCTTGATTTATGGTTTCAAAATTGTTAACTTAAGTAATGAAGCAGTGAAATAATAATAAAGAAGTTATTCTTGCCAGAGCAAACATCCAAGCCTAATTATTAATATTAGTTTTCAGCGACATCAAAATGATATTCTGATTTCTAGCAGCAATCTAGTGGGTGAGCGGTGGGGACAATTTATCATGGAAGAACAAAAAATGGCACATGCTGTCACATCATGTATCATAGAAGTATCAAAATTGCTATGGAAACTGTGCACTTCTTATAGAGAGTAGGCACATAAAATTCACATAATATGTCAGAGAATAAGTTATTACTGTCCTGAGGCTGTAATAAGATCTACACCCTTATTAGTGAAAAGATTTGACAGATTTTGTTTATAATGAATACTTGTAGCCAATGAGTTTGAGTCAAAGTCACCCTATTTTGACCCATCCACTTGCTTTCAGGTTTCTGTCTCCCTTAGATACAGGGAGAGTGTGGAGTAATGTAATTTCCAATGGTTATTAGATTCCATTATAGTCACTTGTGATACGACAGGGAAATCATCCATATTCAAAATTAGTAGGAGGAAATACCGTCTTAGTCCTGATTTTTATTCTTGCATTATACAGACCTATTCTTAGCATTTACTTGTGTTGTTTACAATTTGTTGTCGAAGAGGCAGAGCAGATAATTTAGGATTCATTTGATAAGACTGCAAATAGAAAAATCTAGGTTTTAGCACAAAATGGTTTAAAGCATTTCCTGTGAAGAACCTAAGCACTGGAGCCCTTTGCCACCCTGATCTCCGTGTGACAGGTTTCTCATTGATTGACAGCATCTCTGATGGGTTAGGCTGGAGAAAAATGAGCTTGTTTAGGAGAGCAGAAGATACTACAATTAGGTTTTTGCAGTCCAGCGAAACAGTGACTGCTAAAAGAAAGGAAAGTGGAGAAAAATGGTTGCACGTGTAACACCCTGGGGTGCAAGGGTACATTTATCACCTTGTTTTATATGACACACTGGGTGAATGTTGATGAAGATTGTCAGCATCAATGTCAGGGAAAGCAACTCCAGGAATAAAAGGTTTGTGTTAAAAGATGCTCCACCAGGAGGAAATTCGCATTATTGCTTTAATAAATAAACAACCTACAAAATGGACCAAAGCAGATAACTGCAGACAAAGATAATTTGTCTAAATTTTGATTTAAACGTGGGCTTTACTGAAGACAGTGCTCTTGTGGTAAAAGCATAGAGATACAAGACTGAAACCTTGGAAAATAATAAAGGTTTTAAAGAAGCCTCTGAGCACACTACAGCAGCAATGAGATGTGCAGGACTGAACTACATGTAAATGTTACGTTTACATTGCTTACATATTCTTACACATTCTTACATTGCTTACATGTTGATGTGTAATGTATACATTACACTGTGCTACAGTAGTCCATTAAACCATTGTCATTAAACCACGCCTTATCAACTCACAAGAATTTTAATCCACGTATACCATCTTCAAATGATACAGGAAATGCCTCCTAGAAACCTGAATTTTTGAAATCATTACTGAGTCATACAAATAACCCATCATTCCTCATTAAAACAACAAAAACCAACTACACTCAGCAATTAAAAAAAAAAACAGACAGTAGAAAATTTAAAGCAAATCAGAAAAAAACAAACAAAAAAAACCTAAACAAACAAAAGAGGATTACCTGATGCACTCCCAAATTTCCTCAGTAGAAAACCCACTTAAACACCAAGTTTTTGAATATATTCTGAGGTGAATGTGGACTCACCCAAGTGCAGCCATGCACTTGTCAAGCAATGCTCTGTCTTAGGCTCATTTTCGGCCAGGGACCCCAGGGCCCCACAGACCTCACCCGTGCAAGGGTTCCTTCACATTCCTCCTCACATCGTCACGGTGGGCTGCACCTTCACCTTTCCCCTGCCACCTCCCCCTCCAGCCATGTCCCTGGCAAGGCATGAGAAGGATTGGGTGCTTTGCCCAAAAGGGCCTTCACAGTGTGACAATAAAATGGAATCAGAGCCCAGACCTGTTTCTCCCAAAGCTACAGCGAGATCAGAAGAAGGGCCCAGCTCTGCCCCAAGCCCAGCTGACTCCTCCACCTTCCAATCCCAAAACACTCCCCATTACTGTGGGTATTTCCATGGGCTGCTGTGAGGCCAGGGAGAGGGTCTGACCCCAGGGCTCACACGTGTATCCACATGACTCCAAGTTTCCAGAACTTGCAGCTTCCCCTCCAACCTGCAACGGGCACACTTGGAAGGGACAACCACTGGGGAAGGTCAGCTCCGAATTAATGAGGAAAGATTGATTTGTTTTGACCATGCAGTCGTTGAAACTTCCATTGGGTGAGGATACCACAAGCATGAAACCAGGGATTTAATTTTACAACAAACTTTTGCTATCAAATTCTGAAAACTTAGCCAATTTTCGACTAGCTGTGGAAAGACAAACTTTCGAGACAAACTGCTTCACTGAAATTTCATTTTAAGGATTACAATTTTTATGGATGTCATACTTGCTTGTATCTATATCCTCTATTAAATGCACAGCATACACTTTTCAACATATTTAAGGATATTTAATGAGTTTAATAAACTTAAAGGGATGTTATATCTGTTCACTCCGTAAATATTGTTTATTTCAGGAAATAAACCATTTTGAAATGAGTAATATGACTTTTAGAGTTATGACTATCTCATTCAATTAGTTTCTGTAATTACTGTCATTCCACACTCTATATGCAGTGCTAAAGGAGAAAATACATTTTGAGGAATTATGGTGTAGGTGTACAAGTTATTGTTAATGAGCCATAAACTTTAGTCTCCTGCTCTGTAAATTCATGCCAGTGTAAAGCAATTTGGCAAAATAAGTCGACAGTTACAGTTGGACAAATACTGTTGTGTTTTAATATTTTCTGAGATTATTATCCTCTAGCACATTTCATACCATTTATTTTTCCTCTATCTTTTAAAACATCATCCTACTTCTAAAAGATACGTTTGAGATATGCAAGATCTGAACAGTACTAAATTCTCCCTGCTCAGTTGCACGCTACCTGAACTCAAACAGAATTTATAGGACACTTTCATCTCTGCCCATTTTGCCTTATCTCAGTTTCAGAGATATTAAAGGACTAATTAGATGCAATCCTAGATTTTCACAAGTCGTGGATTTAGATTTTTTTATGTGAGCAAGTGGAAGGTCAGCAGGAGCAGAACTAAGGATGCAGTGTTGAGGCCCAAACAACAATCACTGGAAAGCTGATAATTCTGTTGAATAATTTTTCACTTGGAGTTCATGCTATCAAGTGCTTTGCAATGGGGAATACTTCCCACTTCACAAGGTAAAAGTTGTTGTATTTTCCTGACAGACCCTCTTAGGAAATATATGTGTCTGCCAGGTTGTGGATGGGAATTGTCATAACAAGAAAAAATTCATTGTAAGTATCAACATTTGCATTCTGGCCATAAAATAATCAAAATAATAAAATAATTCTTCCTACAGCAGAAGTTTGGAATAGTCTGGCATCTCCAGAACCTGGCACTGAACAGCCGGACTCAATACGCTGATGAACGTTAATAGAGATTGTTCTGTTATACACAGACCATGATAAAGTATTCATCATTTAAAAAGAAAAACAAAAAATCAGAGTGCTTCCATGTCATTCAAAGGAAAAGCTTTGATCAGTATTTGATTAAAATTAGTAAACAACAACCACATTCTCTACATTGATATACAAATTCAAGTTGTATTTTTCTATTGCTATCACTATATATGCAGTATACCTGAGCTCAAATCACTATATATGTAGTATACCTGAGGCTCAAATCCAATAAAAGAAAATTTTTAGTGGCTCTTTTACCCTGTGCCACACAATAGCAAAAAATATGGTGAGCACTGTAAGCCCTGTCACATTGAAATTTCCCTGAAAATCCCAAAGTTTTCCACATCTGGTTAGTTCCTCACCACAAACTATTCATTCTCTCTTCAGACCAGGAAAAGGCAGGATAAAGGCCACTTTTCCAACATGTGAAATGCATTTTGCCTGCTCTCTAAAGAAACTAGGGCACACTCCCTAGCAGGAATACTGCAAAACAGGGCAAGACAGGCAAACAAGGATTATCAAAAGTGAACAACTGATTTAGAAGGACTCATCTCTTGTGTTTTGTGAGTCACATCCTGAGAGACACCCAGCTTCTGAGGATGGATACCTGGCTATCTTTGTTAATCAACCTATTGTAAATGTGATAATGAATAAGAAAAACTCCTGTCACCTTTGAAAACCTTAGTCACAATGTGCAAGTTTATGTGACATCTTCACTTAACTGAACCCACTTGCTCTGCTGGCTTTTGTGAGGTTGTTCTCTTGGCATCAGAAGTTACCAAAAAAGCTGGGATAAGGCAGAGGCACTGTCAGAATCAAACAACTTCGACAGCTACAATTTTTTGGTTCCTTAGGGTTTCAAAATCTAAGACTTTGGGCTTTGTTTAAATTGGATGATTGACAGAGTAAAATTAAATTTCCATGCATTTAGAATTCATTAAAAAAAAAGAGAAGATAATCTGGAACATTTTTCCTCTGTCATGGTTTAGATAGCCACTTTAATGGAATAACAGCTTTCTCCAGATGCTATACAGTTTCAAAACAATACCTTTTTAATGTATATATTACTGGCTTTACAGCAATTGTTACATCATTCATTATCTGAAAGGACAAGAGACCAAGTTACAGCTTCATATACTCTGCCTAAGGAAAAAAGACCCAGCTTTTCTTTGTTTTGTACAAAATTGAGATGCCACTCAGGAAGGTACTTATAAGCATACGGGAGGGGACGGATGGGAAAAGGTAAGAGAGGTGTTTCTGGGATGATTTTTAAGCTACCTTGTCATCATAAACAAACCCCAGCATGTCAACCATCAGAACAGAGCTGATAAAAGCACATTTAATTTCATTTGTGATTATATGAGTAGGATCTGCTGTAGCTTCATGTTCCTTTGATGCTGTTCACACAAAGCAGAGACCATTCAGCTGATCTGCATGTCTGGGAGACCTGGGTTTTACTCACCTTGTGGGTACAACTGCATTCTTTTTTCTCTATCTGAACTACCTATTACTGCAGCATTTAGCATTGGTAACCCTTTGCACGTAGCTACAACTATAGGGACTAATTTTTTTTACACAGTGCAGTGGTTCAGGCGAGATGCTTGTAGTCAATTATCTATATGGACATTGTCCAGGAGAAGCCAACTAAATCAGAGTTCACTCAGTTGCCAGTAGAAGTTCAGTATCACAGTTAGTATCCAAGATCACCACACACACCAAGAAAAAGAAACAAGAGAAAAATCCAGAGAACTTACATTCTGACTATTTTAATTACTTTAATAATCTCTTTAATTGCAGAGCTAACTTACAGAGAAGCAATAACACAAACAGCACATTGCTCAGTTTTTCTTACTTTGAGCATCAAAAATGCATATTCAACCTTAGAAAATGCAGGATTCACAGCATTAGTGTTGGTGCTTTGCAAGCAACATTCCAACCATAGCAAGCAGTAAGCCCACAGCCAGCAGCTCACAGGCTACAAACTAATTCAGATTATCCTTCTCCATCAATGCATCTCTCTCCCTCAAAATGTATTTCTCGGCTTGCCTGGAGTTTAACTTGAGTATATTCCAAAGAAGTCTCCTTTAGAATATCTGTTCTCTTTAAGTTTTACTTTCCGTACAGGAAAAATACAGGAATTAATTGTTGTGCTATAGGCTACACAAACAAATATATCTCAATTGTCACTTAAAAAAGCCACAAGCCAAAAATACTCAATCACAGCAGAAGCAGACTACTCAACATTTTCTGGGTACTTATGTACCACATGCACTTTTTCTCCTGGTCCTTCCATATTTCTCTACTGCAAGCTCTCAGAGATAACAAGTGACACGTTTGGAGGATGACTGAACACTCCCCAAACGTTAAGAATGGCAGAGCCCAGAGTTGCCCAGCGTAGCTGGCACAGTGATTGAGGTGCACCGGGAAGCTCCTGGGTGCTCCCCAAACTCACCCTTCCACAGCAGGGCTGCTCCTGCTGAACCAAACACGAGAACAAGGAGACCACAAGGCTGTTTGGGGTTTCTCTCCCCTCACTGTGACGTGACCACAGAGTGGGAGAGTTCTCTCACTGCAGGAACCCCCAGGCACCCTCCACAGGGCTCGCTGGTGACACAAAGTTCTGTCCATCACTTGGTCTCATTTTCCTCCTCCCCAGCAGAGCCCTGGGGCTGATCAGCTCTGCCCCAAGCACCCAGAGGTGCCGCGAAAAGTTTGTCAAACGTCTGGGAAGAGCAGCCAGTTGAGCTCATGTGTTGAAACGCTCTTCCACTCCTTCCCCCTCCTCCCTTCCTTCTCAGATACTTCACAAAGCAAATGAAACCAGGTATGTCTCTGGCAGGTTACACCTGCCCCTGCTTTGCCACTGAAGGGTCACCCCAGCCCCAGGTAGGCAGAAAGTGACAGCAGAGGGCTTTGGGATCTGCGTTTACACGGGTCCTGTAACCCCCCACATGTCACATATGGTGGGGCAGGGAAGGGTGGCAGATGTTCCTCTGAACCACAGGCTGAAGTGGCAGCTGCTGAGGGGCTCTGCTACACCCAGGGGGCAAAGACTTCTCTCCAAGTCTTTTCCTGCCTTGCTTTCATGCCCCACTCTTGGAAAAAAAATGTGAGCAGCAGCTGAAAGCAAGCTTCAGCAGCTTTGGAGCAAGCAAAAAAACAAAGACTTGGCATATTGTAACTATAACACAGTTAGGGTAAAAATTCCCAGTTTGTAATTTGTCCTTTCATTAAACTATAATTCAATAAATCAATTAAAGTACAATTCAGTAAACAGTGTAACTGAAATGCACCACTACTGCTTCTCAGTGCACAGCTGCTGTTCTTTATGGATTCAGAGCTGAAAAAAACACTATTTGCATTAAACAGGGCAGAAATGGGAGCTCCCCTCTCTGACATGTCAGAAATCTTCATATGTAATCATTTTTGTTATTTGCTGAAGATGAGTTTTCAGTCACTCACTCTGGCAGTAGAGAAACTGCAGAGAGGAGAGTGAATTAATACAGACACGTGGATCATGTTCTGTGTGCTTGAAGGACTGAGCTCCTAAAACCAACTTCCCTTTCATCTAACAAAGATAATTTCTGCTATTTTGCCATAAGGCCATGCCCCCTCCAACCTCTACCATCTCGTGCTTTATCTTCTCTTATCATAGATCTCTGATAAGTTCTACGCTAAATCTCTACTGTACATTCATACAAAAGAAGGAATAAACTACGTTAAATACAAGTGCCTCAACAAACAGAAGCTCTTGTCAGATAAAGCTGCATCTATACATAAAGATATTCACAAAGGAATTTCATAGCATCTGGGAACCTAGATTAAAAATAAAGAGATTATAAAACTCAGCCCCATTGAATCATAAGAGACAGAGAAAATACACTCAAGCCCTCCTTCACACAGAGCTGGCTTTTGAGAGAGTTTGGGCGAGCCCAGGTACAAGTTTGGAGCAGAGAGCTGGGCTGGTCGAGAGTTTTGTGCATACCCAGGGAGTTCCAGGCAGCAGCATGCCAATACACAGAATTATCAGCACATCAAAGGCATTATATTTATCAAACCCTGCCACAGCACATTTACTAGCTGTATGATGGATGTTGTTGTAGCAAGCAAGGAACACTTTGATGTACATGGCCTTCTTTGATTAATGAGGGCTCTTACTGAGAAGCTGCATATGGAGTAAATTACTCTTTTCAAAAATGGCTGATTTGCACTATTGTACTAATTATGTCACAAGCTCAGAGTCGGCTCCAGACTCAGTCACCCAAAATAAAGAAATAAAAATTCACATATACAGGTCATGATTTTGTCACACACATGCATCAGCTCAAAATCCTCAAGTCCTAATTAAATTAACTTCAAGTTTCTTTTTTCTACAGAGAGCACCATAAGCATTTCCTTCCTCCACTGAAAGCTTCTACAATCTAGTAAACTGGTAAATAATTTCCTTCTCAGAAATGAATGCAATTTTATAATAAATTCCACTGTGCTTATAAGAACGTTGTAAGAACTCTGAAAACACTTCAGTTTTTCACAAAAACCCCACTATGCATCTGGCCCAAAAAGCAAACCTAAAACCCCCAAAGCTGAGGAAACCACAATGCACAAAGCATGCATCTTAAAAGCTTTTTCTAAATTAATTCTACCAGCTAGAGAAACACTACAAAACTGAAGTTATTCCATTAGCCTTGAGTCTCTAAGCATGCGGTGCCTTAAGCAATTTATCCACTTAGTTGCAACAACAAAAGTATTTCTTTGAGAGCATTAAAGCAGTGTTAATTTCATTAAATTTTTGAACAGTAAATATTTTATCAAGTTAATTAAGTATATTTGCAGTCTCCAATTTGTTATTATAGGTGGCAGAACCATTACTTTGCCACCATCACATGGAGTGCACAGATCAAATTTATCTTTGGACCTATCAGCAAGATGAGAGGAAGCACAAAATCAGCATTCAAGCCTGCGGGGTGACACTCCACTGAGGACAAAATGATTCCTTAAGTGCACTTTCTGTTTGAAAGTTCAGATTTAATCCAGCTTGGGCTTCATAATTCAACAGTTTTACGCAACACTTTTTTAATGCAGTTGCACGACAGCACACGATCTACCAAAAAAAAAAAAAAAAGAAGAAATAAAAGCCATAGCCCACCTTAACCCTATCACTTGGGCAATAAGATATCATAAGACACACAGGGTAAAGTTTAAAAAGCCTTGTCAGATTTGCACAGAATCGCAGAATGATTTGGGTTGGAAGGTGTCTTGAAGATGATTTTGTTCCATCTCTTGCCATGGGCAGAGACACCTT
>VYZR01055887.1:1593-23652 GCA_013400675.1 Oxylabes madagascariensis | reverse complement strand
GCGGGGCCGCGTCCGCTCCGAGCTCCGCGGGGCCGCGCCGGCAGCGCCGCCCGTCCGCTCCCCGCCCCGAGCCCCGCGCCCAGCGTGCGGCTGCGGCTCCGAGCCGGAGAGGGGAGCTTGTGCGGTAGGCAGGGACAATGGAGGAAAATGAAAGCCAGAAACTTGAGCTGTGCCTGGCTTGCCCAACAGACAGCAGGCAGACGAGGGGTAAGTAAGCGGCGATATAAGTGAAGCAAAGATGGAGTTACGTTTAAGCATGTCCCTTGCTGCTGCTTTATATAACTGGAGGCAGAATGCATGGNGTTTTTGTTTTTGTTTTTTTGACTGGACAGGGGAGCATAGGAGCATGAGGAGAGTGATCCTCCTTGAGCTTCCGTACTGAATTTATATATACACTAAACATTTCTGTGTTCAATAATCTAAGTAGACAGGATGACATTTCTGCCAGAACGAGATATAGAAGGAAACATAGGGGAATTTTCCTACCCTGTCTGGACTGGGTGGTTGAGAGATCATTGCAAACAATTTGGCTGATGTTATATTGAAGTCAGAGTTGAAGAAAACTTGGGAGGCCATATTGCACTAGGTCTGTTAACAAAGACTTCCAAGATACTGCTACTGCTACCTGGTGTTGGAGTATGAATTTAAGTGAGAAATTGCCTATTTTTATTAATATCTCAGTTATGCTTTGTTCTTAATGTAATTCAGAAGTTGTCTGTGGATAAACTTTTTGGTCTTGATGCTGTAACTCAACACTAAGTTTGTTCCACCATCTCTGACTCAGTGTTATGATTTGGATAGACTAAATCAGTCTGATATTCTCCACTAAATCAACACATGTGGCATCTGCTGCAATCTGTGGGATTTGATCTCATCCTTCTCAGCCACACTATTTTTTGCCTTGCAGCCTGGTAGATCTATCGATTTTCATGCAGGCTGCTGGCCTCTGATCTACCAAAAGACAATTAGTTATATGTTTCTATATGTTTTGCTACTGAGGCTTCGAAATCCCTCTTAACCCAAGTCCCTGCTTACATATTGCCACCATTCATTTTTATTGGCTTCGCTAAAGTTGAATTCCTGTATCTTGATTTTTCCCCAATTCATTCTCCGAGCGGCTTGAAAGAATCCAACTGAAAACAAAACCTCAAAGAGTTTATATAATGAATTACTTTTAAACTAGACACTAAAAAAGAGGAGCATTTATCAGGAATGTTTGTGGGCTTGGTGGTTACGAGCTTAAAGAAAAAAAAAAATACCGTGTGGAAAGGCTTTTGTCCCATGACAGAGATTTAAAAGGCTGCGGGTTCGGATTCCAGCGGGGGCTCAGGCCTGCAATCGCGTTTGAAATGTTGCCTTTCACACGGCCGCCCGGCAGCCGCGGGGCGCGGGCCGGCTAGGGGCGGCGGCGGCGGAGTCGTCACCTGTTGGGGCCNAAAAAAAAAACCAAACTTTTTTTTCTTGTACTAATGGCTCTGCTATGCACATTTCCCTAATATTGGAACTCAGTCAGTTTAACTTTCTCTTTGGAGAGATTTCTGTGTGCGCCCCCCGAAGCCGGGAGCACGCCGCATGGCTGTCACGGCTGCGGGATCGTGCCGGTGCGAGGTGGGGAAAGCGTGTCCCCTTCCCTTAAATGCCCTGCCAGCCTCCGCTATGGCAGAGAAATAGCTCTTCCTTCGTAAAAGTGGGTTTGAGCTCATCTTTACCTCGGGGTGTCTGTTGAAAGAGGGAGATCCACGGCAGATTGTGACAGGGTTAGTTTACTTCGAGTGAAACCCCTGGGGTTTGTTTTGGAGCGAAGCCAGGACTGTCTAAGCGGGGTTTCCACGGCGGCTCCGCCGCTGTGCGTTCATACATTCACTGCTGCACTATCTATTTCCTATAAAGTGAACGAAAACTATTTCCTGGAGAATTCTATATGGGCCATTCCACGTGGAACATAACATTCAGGTAGCCTGACAAACACCTAATTAATCTAATCTGTATCTATCACAGTGTTTGTGGGGCACCTGTGAACATTCCCATTTCCTGCATGTTGTATTCCTCAAACGCATTTCAGGAAAACTTGTGTTACTGTGCTTTTGCGAAACAAATAGTGCATGTGGTTTAAAAAAAAGTCACGCAACTTTACGAGCATGCAATGCCAACTAATAGTGTATTAGCAATTTAGAAGGAAAAAAAATGCTATTTTTTTTTATTATTATTTTTTTTTATTTTTTAGTTGGGTGTTCGCTAATTGGTTGATGCCCTTTTGAACTACTTTTTAAGTAAAATTACTGAGCATTGCAAGTAACCTGTGTATGTTTATGTTTAGTGGGACGGAAATCTTCACTTGAATGTGTCTGACTAGGAAAAAAAAAGCCTTCAGTAACACATTTCTTCTGTAGGAGTTGGATGCAACTGAAACTGTCTCAGATACATGTGGAGCTAGGAAAACAGAGGGCTGACCAGACTGATTCTATGGTTCCCAAAAATGTTGAGTGCTGAAAGCTCCTAACCAAATGTAGTAGTTTTGGCCCCTATCCAAAATTTACATTGGAAAGAGAGCTAATTGTAAAGACAGTGAAGTAAATTAGAACAATTCCAAATAATTTACTGCTAACATTTACTGCTAACATAAATGTAACAGAGGTTGGTTTGACTCATGCTGTTAATTCCATATTCTTTTTTAAAATGTTGGTATTGAATGGGGTTCGCATCAATGCTCAGTTTCACCGTATCAGTATGGGTGAAGTCCACACTTGTTCCTTTCTGAAATTATTCTGAAAACGTTCTTTTCTCATGTCACCTGGGTTGCAAAACAGGACTATTAAAATCTTCCCTAGCATTTAAAGTAATGAAGCAAAGTGACTTTCCTGACCTTTGTAGACTTCGTGGAGGGTGTGACTTAGAAGAATTACATACCAGGACATCTCGAAGGACTTTTTTATTTTTCTATTTTTTTTTTCTCTCCTACCTCACAGCCATTAATCCATCATGATAATATTGCTGCTAATTCTAGATATACTTCTACTACGCTGCAGACCTGGGCCTTTACTGTAGTAAAGGGTGATCTTGGTGATGTTAAGAAATCTTGAAACTTGTTTTCAGATCAGAGAAGCAAATTAAGTGTAAGAGTTACTCATGCCTTTGGATAAGCAAATTCCTCCCTGTCAATCAGCAAGTCTTGCTTTTAGTTGCCCTCTAGACTTGCTGCTTTATTGAACAGAAAGACCTTCAGCTTTTAGCTTCTGAAAATGAGGGAGGGAGAGAGGGAGACAAGCTTATCTCACACCTGCATGTTTTCTATTGCCTTCTCTTTGCTCCTTTCCTAAGGAGGGTACTTGAATAATTTATCCTTTTCCTACTCTTAGCACTCATCTGGGAACCATCACATGATGTTTCATACATTTCACAGTTATCTCTGCAGATTGATTTGCTAGGCCTATTATCTTCACTTGGAAGATATGGAAAGTTTACCCACAATGTTACTGAGCACTCCAAAATCCAGACAATCTCTCTCAGTTTTTCCTCCCTATAGCACTGTGGCATACAGGGCATCTGTAGAACTGGTGTGTCTTGAGATCCACAGGGGAGTTTCAGCAGCCCAGTGCTCAGCCCCACCATTGAAGTCACTTATCCCTGTCCAGGAATCAGGATCAGGATCTTGCTGAATGCCCAAGTCAGCTTTCTGGCAAGATGAAAAATTAGTTTGCATAGTTTACATTCCTTTCTTTTCACTGGTATTTGTGCAGTATTTTCCAAATATATGAACGAAAAATAAGAGAATTTGTTGATCTTTCTAATACAGTATAAGAAAAGTATGTTATTTTTGATTCCTTCTCAAGGTTTCACCTAATAACAAACAGTGGTAAAACACTTTACTTGATAGGTCTCTTTATGTGCCAAATAATTAGCTCTTTCTGAAACTATTGAAATCACTGAAATGCAGAGTAGGGAAAGACTTTGCATGTAAGAGATTTAGGACCCAAAATACACACTCATGAGTTCTGGGTTGTGCTTGTCAGCATAGGTTTACCTGCCTTCTTGAGGAAGTGCCTGCCATCACTTCAGTGATTGAAACTGCTGCTGTGACTGTACTTTGAGGGCTTATACCAAATTGCTGCACTCAGTCACCCATGCACATGCTGACTCCCTCCAGCTCCAAGAAAATCCCTTATTTTATGTCTGTGCCTTTGTTCCAGCAGCCTAAGGAGTATAACCTCTAGGCTCTTGGCACAAAAAATTAAAGATGGTAAATTCCATCCAGCCCCAGCCCACCTAGTTTCCCTCCCATGTGAAATGCATTGGAATGACTGTGCAGCTTTCAGAAACTGTTTCCACTGAGTGTATCTGGAGTAGCCACGCTGGCTTCTTGCAAGCAAAACTTCCTGTTTGCCATTTTTCTCAAACAAGCTCAGTGTAACTGATGGCTCATGCTCTGACTTTCCAATAAGCAGAGAGGACAGATGTTTCTTAATTGAATTGTGCTTGAAAAAGTTGAGTGCATGTGTGTTTGTACACAAAGGTGAGGCTGCTGCTCTGAAGGTTTAACCATGATTGTGCTGCTAAGGTCTTAGAAGGTGCTATGAAGATCACGGATGACATTTTGAATCTGTGTGAGAGCAAGACTTCCCTGTGAACCAAACCTGCTCACAAAGTTGTGTCCAGATCTGTGCTCATCAAATCACGGTGTCACCTGCAGTCTGGGCCCCTGTGCCTGCATCTGCTTTCAGGATAGGTTTCCATGAAAGCAAACAAGAGGGCATTGTTGAAAATTTTGGAACCCTTGAACAGTACAGGGGGTTTACAGAAATATGTGAGGTCTTTGAGGACCATCCAGGGCCAAGTTCTGCTATGGAACCCAAGGAAATTGGTTCCCTGTGTGAATTGGTGGGACATCCAGCAGCGGCTCCACCGATGGAGGATTTGCTTTATTACTAGGGCTTGATGTTCCATGGCACATGGCAGGCAATTGACAATGCACACCAGAAAGCTGAGAAATCCTCAGCATAAAATCCTGAGGGAAGTGGTGTGCCTACCACAGAGTGTCAGAATGAGTGACTGAACCATAAAAAGAAGCGAGTAGGTGCCTGTTTCCAAACAGCGGTGCTGTATAATGGCAGCGCGTGGGGGACATGTCGGGGGGAGGATAAGGGGCTCTGAGGCAAAAAGTGTCAAACAGAGAGAATAAAGACTTATTCAAAACAGGTAGAAGAAGGAGCTCCCTGCTCCTGGGGAGGTGCTGGTAAGCGTTAACACTCAGGGGCATCTGAGTCTGAGTCTGTCTGGTAAAGATGAGGAAGGCCACATCAGACTTGGAGAGGCCTTTTCAGTACTTCAAGCTTTTGTTAGGGTTTTTTTTTTCCTTTGCTGACAAAGGAGTGAGGGATTTTTTGAACGGTATTAGGTAACAAGGCTCCAATCTACAATTTTTTGAGCACCAGAGGGTTCATATTACAGAGCTACCTGAAGATAAGCCAGCACTTACATACCCACGGTGTCTGCCTATCTCTTTGCAAATGTCGTTGTGGTCTTTGGTCTTAAAGTAGATTTTAAAGTAGTAAAATTTATCTGAGTGGTTTTTCCCCCCTTTTTTAGATCACACAGAACTTGCTTTTATTCTATTTCTTAAGAAATGGTTTATGGAAAAATGATGTAGAATTTTCCAGCCCGCTGTCCTGAGACATATAAAATCCGAGGGAGATCCGTGAAATTTAAAACCAGACCACAGTCACAAATCAGGAAAAAGAGACTTCCAAACCCTCTTATTATTTCCTAGGTGTTTCAGAACATGTTGAAAACACACTGAAAAAAAAGATTAAAAATCTGCTCTGTCAAAGGAATTTTACTCAGTTTGTATGCTTAAGGATACTAGTTATGGGGCCATTAAATGTACTGGACCCTATTGAAGAAATCTGTTTTTTCTTGTAGAAAGCACGCTGTAGATCTTAAAGGTCAGGGAATAAGGGCCCTGTCAGATCTTCTTTTCAAGTCACATAGGTAAAGTTGATATAAAAGGAACATCTACTTTAATGATACTCACTTTTCTGTGAGGCAATGCTGCAATTGTGTGATAGAAGTAGGTAAGTATGTGCATAGCTTAATATAAGGGATTATTTCAGGACCACTTCCTATGATATGTATGTGCCTAATGATGCAGAACATGCCATTGCGCACTGCCAGAGTTTTAAAAGTACCTAGCTTTCATATCAATCTTTTTCCCCATTTTTGCTACTAATGTGAATGTTGGTATTAAGATTTTATAATATAAACTGTGTTTGGTTTTGGTTTTTTGTTTCTTTTCAGACCAGGCAAAACCCAGTTTGCATGTAACATCACTAGATGATGCAGAATGTCTCCGATCTAAAGAGCTCCTTTCGACCCCGAGCAGTCACACTTCTTCTAATTCAAAGTCCACCCGCAACATCCCTCGAAGACATACAGTAGGTGGCCCTCGCAGTTCCAAAGAAATACTGGGAATGCAAACCTCAGAAATGGACAGGAAGAGAGAGGCTTTTCTTGAGCATCTCAAACAGAAATATCCCCACCATGCCACAGCAATAATGGGACACCAGGAGAGACTGAGAGATCAGGTAAGGAAGTCAAATTTGTATCATGTCTTTTGTTTAGTAGTCCTTATAACTCCTACAAAATTGAGTGTTACCTCATTACAAAAGGTGAGAACATAACAAAGTATGAAACAGATTTTTGGGATGTGGCCTGCGATTCAGATGTTGCCTTGAAATTCAAAGAAACAAAATTAATCTGTTCAATATTACCTTGGAATTGTTTGTTGAAATTGACATTTCTGAAGAGCTTTTCCTTTTTTTTTAGAGCAAACACAGAAAAATGAGTGAAGGTGAGACTCTTGATCTTAGTATACGAGTCTCAATCTACTTTTCACAGCTGAAAGGAAAATATGGAACATCTGTTAACTTCTGTTACACTTTTCAGTATTGGCACCACTGCCTGGGAGAAAAGAAAATACCTGCAGAGTGTGTCTGTATGCTTTAGCTGGCTCTGTTACCCTTTCATTTACTTTCTTTTCTATTTTTGAGTTTTGTAATGCAAATAGAACAGACTTACCCATAACTATCTGCCTCCTCCAGGGAGCTTTGACACCCACATCCATCTGTCAGCAGCATACCTGAGGGCGGTGTGCCTCTGCCTGCAGTTGCTTTCCAGCAGCGAGCAGGAGATGTAGGGTCAGAGGAGAGGTGACATGCTGATCTGTCTCTCAGAGCAGGTGGAGACTGTCGACACACCGACCTTCTGAATCCAGGGAATCCATGCAAGGATCTCTTCCTAGCTCTGGACTCTGGTTTTGGGTGCAATAACAGAGTTTAATCTGTTCAGGCAATCTACCGTCTATTCCATAATTAATTTTTTTCAATCAAGTATCAGAATTTGAAGTTTGGTTTGTGCTCATTATTCTCGGTTTAACATGATTGACAGCAAGTCTTTTTGTAGAAGTTCATTTCCCTTAGTGGTTTTTAGGTGTTTCAGCACTAACAGCAAATTATTTGTAAATAAGGAAAAAAATGAGTTGGAAAAACATTGTACTCTGTTATGGAAGCTCTTAGTGAATTCCAAGCTTCTTTGAAGCTTTGCATACTTGAGAGGCTTTGAAGATCAGACTGTTACAGGTTTGGAAAGATTGTAATTTGTTAACTCACCCCTAGAACTTCTCTTTTACAGGGTCTCTAGAGATCCCAGGTGCTATCACTGAATCCATCTGTATCCAGCTAAAATTGCTGCAAGACTTCAGCTCTAATGAGGATGATCTATTTCTTATTTTTAAACAGTTTTACTCCTTTCTTTTTAAAGTCTTGACTTTTTTTCCTCCCCACTTATCTCTTCCATGAACTTTAGTGACTGTGTGGAATGTGCTGGGTGGTGGATAAAGATAGCATACAAATTAAATAAAGGGGGTGGGAGGGGGGCGAAATCCAGAGATTAGATCTTTTGGAGTCATGTAAATATTTAGTTCCAGTGTTGCAGACACTGCAAATCTAGTTTGAACAGTCTACAGCATTACACCCTACACATTTTGTAATTTGAGCCTTTTCTGAAGGCAATAAATTACAGAAGGAATGCAGTAACTGCTCTTGATATTTGTTTAAAATGTGTCTTCCTTGCTAATTCATTGAGGGTAAAATTCATTCTCCTGCTTCTATTTTTTGATGATTAGACATATGTGTTATATGTGTTGCGTGTAATGAGTTTTTTAACAATTTTAAAACAAAAAAACTTTAAAACCACTATTATAGCATATAAATACTGAAGACTCCAGCCATTCAGCCTGACATTAAAAAGTATAAACGGAACCAAAACCACATGAAAACATGAAGAAATAAATAATACAAGCTGATTGTATGAAAGTTGCTTAGTTGGCATGTGATGTATCAACTGTCTGGCTCATCAGATGCAGTAAGACTATGATGATCATAGCATTACAGTTCAGAGGGGGATTTTCTTACCAACTGTGTCTCTGTGTGTACACCCACGTATCAGTATTTGGTGTGTGTGTGTTTATATGTAACTGTATATAGATACACATAGGTGTGTGTGTGTATAAATATATATATATATGCACAGCTGTGTGTGTGTGCATGTATGTGTACGGATAATGCGTGATTTCTTAGCCACTCCATGAATAAGACTATAGTATAATTTTGCCTTGAAGGGTGTATATGTGTGTTTAGCATCCATACTTCCTTTTTTCCACCCTTATATATGTAAGTGTGTAGCAGTGGTATAGAAGACAAACTACATGCACATGTAGTAGGTATATATATGTAACATATACATGTATCACAGAATTTGTAAGATGTATGGGAAGACATGATTTGAAATGTCACATTTTAAATTAAAATGTCACAATTTATTTTTCAGGTTCCTTTCCAGGTTCCTTTTCTCCCTTCTTATTTCTTCAGCTGCTCCAATATCTGGAAAGCAGCAACATTGTCCATGGTGGGAATTTCCCCACTATAGGGCACCTATCAAGGATAGTAGTTACTGCAACACCATTTTCTAATCTCTCTGTCAAATGGTGCAGCTGAAACATAAAATACTCCAGTATTTACAGTCAGGAGGTAGCCCCTGGTATATCATATAATTTCTCTTCCAGGCTGCTCTAAACCCTGTCAGCTCCACAACCAATAGAAAATCAAGATTGGCAATTGTCTGGTTTCTTCTATGTGGACATTCTTCTCTTGCCCCTTTTAGCCATCATTATCTGAGTATGGCAAACTGACTCCTTGTTTGCAGGAAATAAACATCAGGGAAAAAATACTTGATGCTGTCACATCCTACTGTATCACTTCCACCAGCAAGGGCAGCTGAATGTTGTCTGCATCTTCCACTATGCTCTAATGGTTTCCTCCAGGCTTCATTTATTCAGATAAATCCCTCCCTGGATGTGCCTCCTGAGGACCCATTTCTGCTCCTGATAATCTGCCACAAATCAGAAGTACAATCATGGCCAGGTAAAATGCCAGCAGGGATTACTGATGGTTAGCTAATGTGATGACCTGAAACCTCCCAGCTGTGCACACAGATCATTTCTCCTCTGAAGGTTTATTGCCTTGTTTGTTGCCTTGTTTGTGATACCCTGTTCTGGAAAGGAAAGCTCACAGAGGCAGGGGCCATCTTTATTTGCACAAGGGGCTTGGGATATTGCAGCAAGGCAAATAGCCTGCAGCTAAGCTGGTCTGTGGTAAACTGGAGCATGACTTTTCTGCAGCCTAGGGGGGTGCACACATGCCTTGTGCGCCCCAACACAGGAGAATGCAGCACCCAGTGGCCACAGCTCTGTGACCCACAGCCCAGCAGCTCGCCCTCACGTTGCAGCTTTTCCCCCTTCTGAGATAGCTGGGCACCAGAGCTCGCTCCACCTGGAAGCATGTAAAGATGAGGAACAAAAGGGTTTTTTTTAGGTAATGCAAGTTTCTGCAGGAGCTTTAAATACCTTACCTCTGCCAAGGCTGTCTCACCTGTGGTAATCAAAGGAAGGTGGTAATGTAATCCCAGGGAAGTTAGAAAAAAAAGAAAGCAAGAAGGAAACAGTCTGAGATGTCTTCAGTTTCAGACAGTGTGAATCATCTGCTATGGAGCTCATGGAAGGACACGGTCACCTGCTTAGGTGAGGTTGACTCTGGTCAGCAGAGAAGGAAAGCAGGAACAAGTGTAAAAGCTTGGTCTGTAGCTGCAAGCATGAAAAGGAGTTAGCAATTAAAAGGTTAAAATGCTAACCTGGCAATGGGAGGGGGTAATCCCTGCTGTGAACCTGTTTTACAAGTCAGCTCTAAAAAAACCTCTCTGAGGGGCAGAGAACAAAAATGAATGCATAGAAGTTTTTCTGAGCAGCAGCTTCTGAGCCTGGGGTAAGAAAGTGAGCTGGAAGAAGTTTGCCACAGCTTTCTTCAGTTGTTGTTTGACTAGGAAATAGGCTGGGAGGTGTGGAAGGGTCAGGAGCAGCTCTAGTGCTTCAGGCAGTGAGAGCTCCGTGAAGAAGAAATTTTCTTGGCAAACGAAATTAGATTTCAATCAATTAAAAACAAAACCCAAATCCTTCCGGTGCCTTTGCAGAGCTGATTGCCTAGAAAATGGTGGTTGAGAGTTTTTTGTTATGTTCATTTAGATCTGAACATGACAGGTAACTCTGGCATCTGGGCAGGTGTGGCTAAGGTTACCATGGAGATCCATGATGTCATGCTTGATAGAGCATGTCAAGACAGCTAATCTAACATGTAGATGTTCAAAAAGTCCCATAGGCCAGGACTAAGCTTTATGCAAATAACAAAGTTACTCTGCAAAAGGGCGAAAGAAAACACGGCTGAGATATGGCGTGCATTCTACCTGGCAGCTTGAAAGGATTATTACAGACTTCATCATAAATTAAAACTTTTGGAACTAAAAGAAGAGGATTTCATACCATCTCTGGCCTCACCTGTGGAATCTCACATTTTGGTAAATAAGCCTCTTTCTGTTTCTGCCCTCTCTCTCTTTCAAAATGCTTTTGAAATCGTGGAGTTTGCTTTACCACGTTCCTGCTGGCAGCAGGGCTGAGTCAATAAAGCAAGTTTTCTGGCAGGGCATGTTCCCTTTTCTCTTTCAAAAATGAGTTCTTTATCGAATGAACTAAGAATTCGGAATTATTTGAAAGGCATTGTAATGTATCATGTTGATTATGTGAATCATGCTGCAAAAATTTCCTAGGTAGTGTTTTGGAAGAGAAACTAAGAATGGAGACACTGTATTTATTTGTAGATTATTGCCAGATGTCTCTCCTTTAACTCTTAAAATAGAAACCTAAAATTACAATAACATTTATTCCAGGATTTGATATCTATTAAAATGCTGAAGCCTTTGTTTTTTACATGAATCCCAGTATCGGTTAAACTGACTTTGAGTGTATGTTTTGATATCATAGGTAACATTTGAGCACTTCTTAATGGGTTTTTTCCTTGGGTAAAAGTACAGTAGTAGAAGGTAAATATATTTGGAGGCGAAAGTCTAGCAACAGAAAGACTATTGGGGCTTTGGGATTTGAGGTATAAACAAAAGGGAATCGTTTCAGTCCCTCTGGAGAGACAGTAAACGCCCTGTGTTCTTAGTTGCAACCACTTTCGTGCTCACATCAGTCAGGACAGATCAAGTAAACACCAGTAGGTAAGGGATGGCTCCCCGCCGGCACAGTGGGATGTGATAACGGGAAGCAGCGTTGGGGCTCCAGAGTTCACTTGGTTCAAATTGCTCCGTGTGGAATGGAAATGGGTAGGTCTGGGTGGGAAAGGGTGGGAATAACGCCCGAGCTTAAAAATGTGAAAAGAGAAAAATCGTAATGTTCTGCCTAAGACTACTGAGAGATGTAAACTTGAGAGGAACTTCACTTCCATGTAGATCCTCAGTAGGATTTAGGGAATGAGGGGGTTGCAGAATATGGTAAGCACATTGTCCAATTCCAGGTGAAAAAACAGGGTATAAAGGTTTTCTGATATTCTGCATTGCTTGATTAGGCAAGGTTAAATAAACATTTTTTGGAATGTGTAGTGACTTTTAAAGTGAAAGAATTGAAAGCACTACAAGTGAAGAAATCACTTTAAAAAATGATTCTTTTTTTTAGTCACAGCTCTTTTGCTTTTACACCCAGTTATATCTTGAAACTGAGTTATTAATGGGAATTTTTTAGAATTCATTTCAATTTAACCTTTCTCCCGGAGTCTGAGTGTTAGTTTTTTAGTACTTGCATATGTACAAATAACAATGTGTAAAATGAACTAGCATATTTTACGTTCATTACACTGTTGCTGGTTGATGCCATTGAATTGAGCAGGGAGAAATTGATTTAGTGTTAATTACTGCATGAACACTTCTTTGGTCTGTGCAAGTTAAAAAACAGAGTTAAAAATTACATTCAGTTTTAAAATGTGAAGAATGTAATTTTAATCTGGGTATGCTGCAAATTTTTCTAGTTGGGAACATCCATTTCATTGAATTACCACTTGGTTCACATACTGCTGTATGTAACATGTCACCAAAAAATGCCTATTTCTATTTGAGAAGTCAGCGTCATACAGCCAGAACTTGCTGTTGTATCGGCATAGGCTGTAGGTACTTGTGCGGGGAAAAAGTGAAGTTTCAGAAGTTGTTTGAGGAGATTGCTGTGAGTTCCTGCCTCCTCTCCACCAATGGGCACTACTTCCCTGCCCTAGTGAGACAGCAGCTCCCCGTTGTCCCTGGGCAGTCTGTGTAACCCAGCAGAGCACGCTGCATGCTGAGGAAGGGGGACCCTCCCCAGTGTCCACACGTGTCCCTGTCTCACATACATCTGGTGAACAATTTATTGCTTTCCAGGGCCACTCTAAGTTGAGGGCAACTGCTTGTATTTTACACTGTTACAAGCACCTAAGAAAAACTATGAAAATGAACATATGCAACATGATTATGAAGTTAAATCTCTGCTGGATTCCAAACCCTTAGCTTTTGTTTATGGAAGGACATGAGATGACATGTCCATTTGTTTTGAGTTGCAACATGCTCTTTAGCCCCCAGATAATGCTGTGATTGCAAGATATTTATAAATAGCTTGATAGATAAATGAACAGAGAGGTGGTTCATTAGCCAAGTAAAATGGATTTACTTTGTATTCACTCAAAGTGAAAATGCTGAGGAAGAAGAATATTCCTAATAGAGGTCTCAGTGGAAAGTCTTTCAAATTTACCCTCTAGTTTATAAAAGTAAGGCAACCTATTAAGGTACATATTAAACTACTAGCCCTAAGGTATCTCTGGGAGTAAATGAAGTTTAACTAGATTGTTAATATTTGCTTTGATAAATATAAGTTTCTTCATTTATATCTATCAGTTAAAAGTAGTTGGAAAAGCTGGGGTTTTTTTGAACAAGCTAACAAAACTAAGCTCCAAAAAGGCTAATAAAGCAATTGCTTTTCTTTTTCCTTCCCTCCCCCATGCAAGCTACACACCAGTGCAGTTACTTTGCCCCAACAGGATTAGTAACTTTTTTCCTGTGGCAACGCCTCTGCATTTTAAATAGTGTGTATTGTTTGTAACTCAGAAGTCTCAGGTAGTTGTTTGTACTTACCTTTGTTCATGTGAATTTTGTACATATATTTTTCTAATCTAATTTTATGACAAGCAAAAGTATTTTTAGAATGCTTTGTATTCAGTTGACTGAGTAAATGCCTGCAGTAATCTTGTTCCAGTGCTTACTATTAAATCCAGTAAAGAATCTAGGACTTTGGTATCCCTTAAAGCATATTTCAGGCAGCTGCCTTCAAAAGTGTTGCCCATGGAAACCTCTCCCAGTTATTGTAGACACCTGAGATTCCTTAGATTTCAGAAACTTAAGCTTTTCTGGCCCAAAATGTCCTGGGGCATTTATAGGTGTGTTTATGCACATACTTGGTTTAGCCGTCGTTCTTTCTGGGTTGCCTCTGTCGATGGCTGCCAAAAGCTGCACCGAAACAGCCAGCAGGGCCCTGCTTGGGGGATGGGTTCAGTGCAGCACTGGCTCCCTCACCAGTGGTGGGGAGCAGTGTCTGCACAAAGGGTGCTTTGCCACTGCTTCCTCTTCCAACTCTGCATTTAAACCAAAGCACCTCCAGCTTCTTCCTGCCCCGCTCAGGGATGAACAGCACGGGAGGCATCCTCAGGAAACCATTCTTGATGGGGCTTGTCAGTGATCCCTAAATCCCAAAATTAATTTCAAGCTCCTTATTTACATATGAGAGCACAGTAAGTTTGTGACAGAAGTGATAATGGAAGCCTGCAAGCTCTGGTCTACAGACACTTTCGGGAACACTGGTTTTGGGAAGATGTTCTCACTTGGCCATAGCTCTGGAGGTGTGCTACAGAAGGTGTGAGGAGCACTTGTCTGGCAGATGATCACAGCCAGGCAGAGGTGTTGGGGGAGGGCAACAGGTTGTGCTGGTGGTAGTGCTGAGGTGACGGTAACTTCCCTGGCCATTGGTCAAGGCTTCCTGTGTAACCTGTGATTAGCCTCAGAACTGGTGAATTTGCTGTGTCCAAAAACCATTTCTCTGCAAGTGGTTGTGAATATGCTTGGGTTGTTCTTGTTGCAGCTGAATAGTCCTGTGAGCTTCTCACTGGGGAGCACTTTTGTGCTATATGCACATTGTTATTTGGGATGGGAGCACATATTTATGTCAGTCATTAGCAAAGTAAATGCACCTCTGGACTATTGCTGCTGCTTTACAGCATTTTCCAGTTGATTTTCTGACAAAGGCAGATTGCGCTCAAGTCACCTGATTAACTGGTTTGGTTTAACCATAATCACTGGGGTTTAAATGTCTTTTCTGGGCTCAAATAGGAGAACAAGAGTGAATAACACAAACCAATTGCTTATGTACATATATTCCAATTTCCTTTCTTTTCAAATGAGTGGAGTACACCAGGAAAAACAGCGCTAATATTAAAATTGTGCCAATACCTGTGACTCTGACAGCTGCCCCTGAGATGTGTGCTTTTAACATTCACCCAGTCATGGTAATTGTGCCAGTTCAGTACATTCAGACTCTGTGGTATCGAGTTTTGCATCTTGACATAGCAAGTCAATGCAGGGACTTCTGGTTGGTCAAGAATCTTGTGAAGGGTCCTCTTTTGGTCTTGTGGACTTTTTGTCCCAATTAGTACCTTTTGTGATACTACATTTAGTTTGGCCCCTTGTGCAGGGAATTGTAGTGATTCCAGTTATTCACTAGGAGATTGCTGCTTCAATAAGCACTGAGCAGTGCCATTTGTTTCAGTTTAGCAAAGATTTTCATTGGCTGATCGATACACTGCCATATGTGTACTTCACTTAAAAAAAAAAAAAAAGTCAAAAATTCACAATTAGTTATTAAGGAAAGGAAGAGAGAAGCTATTATCTTCGGTTATTTTTAGATTACAAAATCCAGAAGACCAATAATATGATTTTCACCATGGATTCTGCAATTCCACCACCTGTCAGATGGTGGATGTGGGATAATTAGCCGTCGTGTATGTTCTGATCTTTAGTAGTTACAGATTATTTTGTCCCTCATCTTGAGATTTATCTTTCAAAATTATCTTCTTGCTAGCTCTTCCTGATATCTACATGAATGTCCAGTTCTGTTTTGTATTGCTGAATTCTTGATTGTGTTAATGTCTCATGACTGAAAATTCCAGGGCTCAATTAAGTTTTCAGACTATTTCAGTTTCTAAGGAGTTTCTTACACATTTCTTACACATACCTTTAATGAACTGTCTTCATTGCAATTATTTCGTTCAAAAGAGAAAAACTAGTTGTACTTCAATTTCAATTGAAGCTAAATATTTCTTTAGTCTGGAGGGAGATATCTGTCCTTTAAGAAAGGAGGAAGGCAGCAAGAGGAAAATGTCAAGAGTGGAGAAACAGAGTTAAAAGGGTTTATTTTTTTATTTGAAAGAAGTTGATTCTGATTTTAAATCCTACACGATATGTTCATTTCAGATACGCTTCCTGCCAAATGAACAAGCAGAGACTTTTCCAATTTGCACCTATGTTGTGGGTATGTGGGTGTCTAAAGTCTGGAAACAGACCTGCTGTCAATGTTTATGTATGAGCTTTGGGCTTTCTTCCACTGTGCTTTGAAAGCATAATTTTAGCTGCATTTATTAATTTGTAGCCCTATTTTTAGAAACACAAAATACTATATCAGACTGTTGTAATTAGTAGCAAACTACTCACAGAAGGAACAAATATTTGACTTTGATTACAGTAAGTAAGAAGAAATGTCACTTATTTCCCATTGGCTGAACAAATAAACCATTGCATGACATTGGTTGGTTGATTTAAATGAGAATAAATATTGTTTGGAAGGAAGAATTATTTTTTAGGCTAATGTAAAAAAATAATTTTGAAGTACCCATGTAACATAAATGCTTCCATTTAAAAGTGTACCCAAAAAATTAGAATATTTATAAAATTTCTTGTAGATCTAAACAAACTATTTTTCTTTTTTCTTTTTTTTACAGACACATGATAATTTGAGTAAATTCTTGATCTACTGATATTTCTATTATATATTTCCCTAAAATTCTATAAAGAAAAACCTGCCCCAAAACCTCACAGATATTGTGTGCCAATTTCACTCTTTCATTATGGATATCACATGATCTTTATTTTTTAAAAAAAGCTATTTCATATTAAAATTGTTTAATAGCTTTTCATTAAACAGACAACATGTCAGTGTCTACTACCCAGGGATGTGGGAGAGCCTCTGTAGTCTTCTCTTCTTAGAATGGGATCACCACAGTAATTACCATGATTTGTCAGTAACTGCTGCAGTATTTTCAGGTTTTTTAGAGGATCTCTATTGTTTCAATTTGTTTTCAGCTGCTACTCCAAGCTGCTATCTTTTTGGCTAATACTAAGTCCAGCACTGGAAATACAGGCAGGATGGTGCCTTCTGCCAGCCTCTGGCATGTGCCTGTGTGGGTGAGTGGGGCAGAGGAGGGTTTCTGCACTACACACACCAGGAACTCTGCTTTACCAGAGGCAATTAGTGTGGTGTCTGTCACCGGGGAATTTAAATGAAAACATGTGATAGAAGCAACATCAAACCTTTCTGGAAGTCAGTGGAGAACCTCTCCCTTCAGAACACTGCAGAAGGGTGGGATGGGGTGGAGCAAGGAGGCACAGACCACAGAATGTTTTCCTTGGCCCTCGTGGTGCTGGTATTGATGTCAATAAATGTTCCTGCTGACCAGGGTACAGTTGGCTCAAACCCCCAGTGGATGGTCTGACCGACATGCTCTTCCTCTGATATCAGATGCAAGCATTTAATTTCTGGCTCATGTGTACTTCCCTTCTATTTTATTTTTACCAAGTGTTTTCCACACCGGACGTTGCAGCCGGCGACACTTCCTGCGCAGGCACCTGCTGCTGCCGCGTTCCCGGCACGCCGGGCTCCGGCTCCCTCACACCCGGCAGCTGCCGGGCACTGCTGCACGGGCTCCTGGCCACAGCCTCCTGATCCCGTCCTGAGCAGCTGGGTTAATCCCATTCTGAGCCTGGAACCCTACAGCAAGAGGAGTCAGGTTTCTTCGTGAGGCCATTGAATGGCTCTCAGTAACGCAGGACCGCTGCAGAGGTCACGTACGATACTTGGTTATTGCTGTAGCTTAATGTCACCACAGCACTAACCGTTTGTATTACTTTGATTGCTCTTTCATGTCTTCTTACTGTACGTTTTGCCCTCTTCCTTCATTGCTAAATTGTGACCTCCTTGGTCTTGGGTATTAATCCTGTCACAAAAGGATAGTCTCCAGCCCATGTGCAAATGTATTTGCTCAATCCCCACCCGTGTGTGAGCATGCAACCACGAGAAACCAGTATTTTTTATGTATGACTCAGTCATACATCCGGATGCGCAATGAAGTTGCACATCAGATGAGGCTTTGCCGCTTGTGCACACCTATGGAAAAGCTGCACCCAGAGGAAGAGGGACCTGTGCTGCTCCTGCTTCTGCCCTTCCATGCTGGTGACAGTCTGCTACTGAGGGGATGGCTGTTGGGGAGGAGGCAGCCCCTCATGCTCCTGTGGCACAACTGAGAAGAAAAAGGAACCTCTCAGCTCTTTGCTGCTCCTCTGCAAGCCAGGTACAGCTGTGATAAAGAGCCACGGCTTTCTTCTGTGGGGCTTGTGTAAGAGAGAATGGAAGGTTTTTGGCTAGGCTGTTACATTCAAAACATTGCTCCCTGTAAGAAGGAATGTCCTTAAGTGTTCATTATTATTATCCTGTTGTCCATACATGTTTCTTGGTTGATTTTTAGAGGTGCAAAAAAATGTTACGTTACTGCAATAGTTACCAGACGTTTTTAAGAGGGAGACTGACAGTCTACAGGATAAAGGCTTCCCTTGAACCACGTTAAAATGCAATTTGATTTTATCTCACGGTTTCAAAATTTGTCATATGCTGTTCAAAAACCAAGATGCTTTCTTCTCTGTTTATAGAGAATGTTTATATGCAGGGTATCCAGTATCTTTTTACGGTAAGTCTTCCAGGACTCTGGACTTTGTGGGCCTCTTCTGAATTGAAGGGTTAGAAAACAGTAGACTTCTACTCTGAAGATACTTGAATAGTGAAGATGAGTGAGCTGCTTTTTTTCTCATGTCTTCTCCAGCTTCTGCTGTAATATTTTGGGTTTGACATATCTTTTTTCCTCCTGCTGTGACAGCAGGTATTGGTTTGTTTTAAAGAAACCGTGAACTCACAAGTTCAGTCTTGTTTCTGCATGACTTAAACCTGTCTCAGAGACATTATTTTGGCAAGAATAGTTCCACTTACAATATGTTAGACAGATTTCTTTGTTGCTGTGGTATATAGGCAAAGCCAGCTTGGAATTTGAGGAAACTTTCCACAGTTTGTAAAGGGAGAACTAAGGAAACGAAGGAAAAAAAATAAAGGCTCACAAGTACTCAAACAGGCCCTTGTGAGATGCTTCTCATGTAGGGTTGGGGGTTTTTTTGATGTACTTTTGTGGATTTCTCACAATACCTATTAGTGATGTATTGTCAGAGAAAGGGCTGAGTTTTTTTGTGATGTGTCACAGAAGTGTGATTTTAGGTGGAGCAACTGGGGCAAGTAATTCTGATACCAAAGGGATTTTTTGTTTAAGGCAATCACTCTCTGTGGTGACTGTAAGATGCATAAACTTGTAGATTAGATTGAGTTGCTGTGTAGCCTTTTAAACACACCAGACTAAAACTAATGCGGGGTAAAACTTACAAGATGTATTGAGTCGCCGGGACAAAACAAGGGCAGTTCAGATAACCATTCCGTAGCTTATTGTGGTAAGATAAACATGGAATTCTAGGTATTTTCCACAATAAAAGAACTTACAAGGTCTTTTGATCTATGCTTTCCGCTACCACTTGTCAGACTTCCCTGATTACTGCCAAAATGTCTGTGCTTTTGTCATTGTCCTTCTCTCTCTCTCTCTCTCTCTCTCTTTTAATTTTAGGAACACAGTATTAGATTTTGAGAGCAGAATAGCTTTTCTAACTCATAACTTCCTCTGCAAAAGCAGTCAGACAAAAGTTATCAAGCCTTTCAAGTGAGGTTTGTCTAGCCACTACTGCTTTGTTTTTCAGCTTATCTTCCCTGTGGTTTGAAAACTTTCTTATATGTCTGAGTTCTGTGATCTTTCTGAAGTCTTTTAAAATGCAGTCATAATTTCAAAATGTTCATTCTGCCTTCAGATACTTTCAGTGGAGACGAGGGTGATGATCTGGTTTTACTTACCTCAGTATATGACAGGGAGCTATGTTGGGAAACCTAATCTTACTTACTGTTTGACTGCTCATTTAACCAGAACAGCCAGCCTGATTTTATATTGCTGTCTCTGCCAACCCACAAAATCACCTACATTTTTTCACCCAAATTCAGCAAAGAAGCTGAGTCTGGCAGCATTCTGTTGCAACAGCCAGATTTAAGTAATTTTATCTGAAATCCCTGAAGGAGGGAAAGTTGAATAAGAGTTATAAGGGAAGAAAAGCCTGGATGAGCCGAGGAGAATGTCTTGCTTTGAGTCCTTTCTATAGTTGTGTTGGGTGTTGCACTGAAGAGCAAAACCATGAAAATCCTTTTGAAAACTAATAACTGACACCAGCTGCAAGGTTAACAGCATATTGTGGTATCATGCTCAATAAAAGCACATAGTTTATCTTTTCCATGACTAGACTGCCTTGGTTCACAAATAAAGGGAGAATTTCCAGTTTCCCTGTTCGTAACAGACAGGTAAGCAGTTATAACCATAGCTCTGCTATTTGATCACTTGAAAGCTCAGGCACCAAGAAGCATTGCAAAGAACAAATTTGCCCAGACTCAGCCTATGCGATCTCTCTTATCTCTCCTGTCACTTTGTTCTCATCTAAGAAGAGGATCAACCAGTTGTTTCTTATTTAAGCCCCTGCTTCAGACAACGTTAGGCATGATGCTCAAATGTCCCCCATGGAATTGAAGTTGGTTGTCAGCAATGTAAAAAGGCACCATTTTCCCCCATTGCCTTTCCTAAAAGCTCCATGTAAATACACAGGCAGATGGTTTTTAATAACCAAGTTCTTCCTGTTGGAAGGTTTCAGTAAGTAGGAATATACAAACATCAAACTGACTTTGCTGTCCCAGGTGGGTGTTTGAGTTAACTGCCATTCATTGAAGATGATTTCAAAAGCATCTGATTAAAATGTTAATACAAGTGCTGTTTTTCAACAATTTTTTTTTGGACTGGTATTATGATTGCAATTTTCTTCTGTAAGTCCAAAGTGTACTGATCAAAAGAAAAGTGATGCTGAGATCTGGAGACATTGTGGGAGTTGTACTTCTTTTCCTCAGCCTAATCCAAAAAGACGCAACCAAAACAAGTTAATAATTCATCATATTGGAAAATTTTTTAAATAAATACTGCACTATGAGCTATGTTTGACTTGAAGGATAACAGCTACTATACTTCCACTTAAAAGAGAGGGAGATATTCCTTCTTATCAGCGGAGCTATTTCTTTCCTGACAGTTTGTGCTGGTCAGAAAGGATAAGGGATAATATCACAGGCCACATAAGAAGGCCTTTTGCCCCCTTTTCCATGATTGGTAGGCTGAGAGTCAACAGGACAAAATCTTTATTTATTTCTCAGACACACTGCCTTGCTACTTCACATGAAAGCAGTGCAGTCTTAATCTAAGGGGTTTTGTTCAGTTTGAGTTAATCCAGTCATTAAGAAGCACATTGTTTAAAGATTTGCAGATACTATTTCACAGGCCAAAAAGCTTCTGAGAGTTTGTTCACCCACAGTATTAGATAAACAAAATTAGAGTAAACCATTATGCAGTTGTTTTGCTTTTTCTTTTCATTTGGAGGGTATTTTTTTTGTGTTTCCTTTTATATTACAGGTTGCCATAAATCATTTGTAGAGTATGGTGACCTTTACAGAAAGACTACTAGTAGT
The DNA here is from genome assembly GCA_013400675.1 of Oxylabes madagascariensis. NCBI lineage: Eukaryota > Metazoa > Chordata > Aves > Passeriformes > Timaliidae > Oxylabes > Oxylabes madagascariensis. Next base: position 2,180 of record VYZR01055887.1, on the reverse strand, counting down.
AAGTGCTTAGGGATCATTGTCATGATAGCTGGAAAGAGAAGATTATTGTAGCAGGAAATTATCTGAATGATGAAAGATCAAAAAAATACAGATTGTTCCCAGCTTCAACCCCTGGTAGAGTAGCCAGAGGTGTATTAGCCTCCAGTAGGGCTGGATACTGGAACAGGTCATCTGGCATGATTTTAGGCCTACTCAGTGATACCAGCATAGTTTCTACACCTCCTCCCTGAAAACTGAAATCAAGACTATTATTTACCTGTAGGCACAGGCAGGGGAACGTTCATACTCTGGATTTTTCCCTGCAGAAATTTCAAGGAAAATTATCAGGGTGCCTTGAGAATTACTGGGCCTTGGGACTAGCACAGGGAGAAGTAGGTGACATTTAACATTTGAAGAAACCCATGGATTACTTCAAAGTTTGGTAATAAAGTGCTCTCACCTGGGTTGCCAGCTTGAGTTTTGTACTCAATCTTATTTTATATTTTTTGTAAATCTGTGGTGAAATTGGTTCATTTGGGAGCAGGTAAATACAGCTAGAAGTTAAAATTTTTCATATAGAAGAATATTAAATGTCATCTCTTGAAACA
>VYZR01055885.1:5841-20711 GCA_013400675.1 Oxylabes madagascariensis | reverse complement strand
GAATTAATATGGAAATTGAGAACATCACTTAGGACCAGTCTCACATGCAGGCACAACGTGCAGTCTCATGGAGCAAGGTATTCACTCGGGCACTCAGAGGGTCCCTCGGTCTCCTCTGGCCCCTGGACAACTCACACAGCTCTTTTCTCACCCTGCTCTGAGCTCTTGTCAGAGGAGCAGAACACTAGGTGACTTATTTCTGATCTCTTTTCTTTTCTTCCCTCCTTTCTTTCAGTCACTCTTTCTCATGCCACTGGAGAAAAGGCCAGCACAGTTCTCTGGAAATTTTCATAGACTGGTGAGGTAATAAGGAGCTGATTACAAGCCAGAAGGCAGCTCCATGGAAAGCAGCCATCTCTCCCATCATTAATCCATAGTCACCCACAGGTGACTGTCTAGCAAGCCAAAAGTTTCAGATTTACAGCTAAAGCCCAGTCCCTTTCTGCTAATCAGCATTTCCAAGCTGCCAGTGAGTGTGATCATTGCCTGGGTGAGGCTCCCTTCCCTCCCTGGGCAGTCTCAAGGCAGAGTGGCTCTCCCTTGCTTTATACCACAAACTGGAGGTGAAATCCTGGGGAATCAGATGTCCCATGAGGGTGTTCCATGCTGGAATTCCCGGTGTAAGCCTCAGTATGACAGAGGCCTGAGGAGCTTGTGCTGTGCACGTGTGGATTCCACAGAGCATGAGGAGACGAATGGTGCCACGAGAGCAGGGGCACTTGCAGCACTGGAGGTCATCAAAGTCATCCTTCTAAATGACGTGATCTTGTGAATTTGTCACAGTGCCAAAGGAGCTGGAACAATTCCTTTGGGACACAAAGACACGAGTGCAGGCAGGATGCAACCATTTAGGATCATATCCAGCCTCATTTGAAGGGCAAGGCTCTTGGTGGTGTTAAATGACAATCTGTTCTGAATTTATCCTGCCCATATGTCATCAGTAACAACCTACAAAACACACCTCTCATTTTAGATCCAAGTTTGCATCTGTTCCAAGCAAAACATGGGCCTGTATATTCCTAGCAAGTCTATATTAGACAACACAGCAGTAAGCTGAAACAGGAAAAATTCCTTTTGGTGTTATGGGAGAATTAATCATAAGTCACTGTCATTTTGACCTGGCTTTGCATGAATATAAAATCTCACAGGAGAAAACATCTCAAAATATTTCCCCATGGTTCCATGACATGTGCAGGGTTATTGTAGCTCAGGTAGTGTCCCTTANAAATGAGGATCCAAGCTGTGAGCAATCTAACCCTGGATACTGAGATGCCAATAGCTCATAAGGTTTATGAGAGGTTATAGCTTCAAAGGAATTGATTTATAATTGTTTTCTATTTTTAAATATGTAGNCTAACACTAGTATTTACAATTAAATGAGGATTTTTTTTACTGTTACAGTGATGCATTAAGAAAACCCCTCTAAAGTAAAATTCTGCTCTAAATAAATCTTGTGGGTGCTTTGTTTGCATAGCCTACTAATCTTCTATATCAAATACCCTCTCTTTACATTTTAAAATCTCTTTTATGAAGAGAGAAGTCAAGGGAAAAAAAGCAAACTCCTTTTCATATATTATAGTCAAGAACAAAACTTCTGAAGACTGGACTCTTCAGACTTCCAGACCAATGTCACCCCTGTGCCTTCAGGGAGATCCTCAAAGGGAGGCAATGAAAATGTAGTGATTCTTCTGTTGTACAAAGTAGTAATATAAACAAATTTTCAGCCTCTTGGATGCATCAAGGAGTGGGAAAACAAAAGTTTACTTGCAGCATCTGAGTGAGCAGCAATGTCAGACAGCAGTCTTGATGAACAAGAAGGTGCCATGAGAGCTCTTCAGAACAAGCCTACCTTAAAGGGTTTAAATAACTATGTTTTATTCAATATTCAGAAGAGATTTGAATTTCCAAATATTTTTCTAAGGAGTCTTTCTGCTGAGCTGGCACTGAAATTCCAAGTTGCAGAATGGAGGAAGTGTTTTAAGATCCAATTACAATGAAAAAAGAAAGCAAATTATGTCCTACAGAAATGCTGGCACCAGCACAAACCCAGCCACGTTCCCAAGTGCTGCCTTTGTTAATAATGTTCTTTTTTACACTTTTGTGGTATGAGGTCATGCATGATGAATCTTTTGCTGGCATGAATATTAATGTCTTCTAGAGTTCCTTCTCTTTCCCCATCATCCCTTCTTCCTGTTAGCATGTCAATATGAATCAAAACTAGGCCAAAGTTATTTTGATGATAAAACCTGAGCTGTGTCATAATTAAAACGATATTGCTGAACTGTGCTGTGCTTTGAAATGTTCTGCCAGCTTACTGAGAGTGGCTGAAATGTGCTGCACCATTTCATCCATCTGCTCCCCAAACCACAAGTCTCCCTGGCAGGAGAGATGGAGAGATGCTACGAGTTCCTCGTTGTTTCACAAGGCTATAGTTAGGGCTGCATGCTCCTATTTTTGGACACTTTGGTGACTACTGTGAGAGTTTGTGCGATAAGGAAGGGAAAATTCACATCTTCCCAAATTAGCAGCCTCTCTGCACCCATTTTCCTGCTCTTTGTCCCATTTTGCACAAGACCAGCTGCCCCTGCGAGGGTACAAAGAAGGTGTTGGCTGAATGTAGCCACTGTGACGTGTTGTAGGATCTTAGTGGCTCCTCATAAGAGCTTCAGGGTCTCTAAGAGCAGTAAGGTTCTTGTTTAGCCTGCAATTTATATTGTCTCTTTTGCCAGAATTTCATTGGTTCTCTGATGGTTCTCTAAAACTAGGATCAATACTTTAAAACCAGACAATACAGTCAGAAATATTTTTGGGACAACTTCATAATTCAATAGAAAGTAAGGAGATACTCAGAAAGTTTAAAAATGCCTATTTTCATATATTCAAAGACCAAGTTTAGATTTTAAAATCACAGCAATTTGATTTCATTTTAATGAGACTCCAGGATATTTTCAAAATCAGTAAGGACCTAAAAATGGCTTCTTATTAGACGATAAGCACATATTAATGTGACTTGATCCAGTATAAGATTTCCTAATTCAAAATAACCCAAATGCAATTTAAGCTCAATTATACATGAAAATTACTCAAGGAATGTAGAATTAAAATTTTTCAATAAATTATGTATAAAATATAGCCATTCCACCATGTTGTTGTCACAAATGCAACATGTCAAGGACACCATGTTAAAAAAAACCTTGTAGATGAATATAGAAAACACAAAATATAATTAATTCTGACTGCTTTTAGACTCACATTTTTTCTGCCTGATTAAAATTTAACTGAAATAAATTAAAAATAATGGGAAAAAAGATTGCCCAGCAACCTGAAACCTCTTCCTAAGCTTTGTGCACTTGCTGAAGTTTTTTTCCTGTAGTTGTGTTGACTTCAAATAGATCAGAGCTGTAAATTTTCCAGCAGATAAATGTGACATTTTTGTAAATGTCTGAGTAGGAAAAGGTGGAGAATACAGTCTGTCCTGGTAGAGCAGAAAACACTTGGGGGGATGCCCAGGCAGGAGAATTGATGGGCTGAAAGGAGCAGTCAGGCCAGCTCCTCTCACAGTGCAGAGCCCCTTGCAGCACACAAGGTGTGTCCCCAGCCCAGCTCACACCCTCCGGGACCTCTCCCCACCCAGCCCTGGCCCCTTGCAGAGAGATTTAGCTCTTGGTAATTCCAAATCAGCATGGGTCTGATCTTTTAATAAATGGGCCCAGTCAGCTCTCCCTTCCTTCTTTATCAGGCAGGAGCAGTTCCAGGGGCTTGTTGGGGCTCACTCTATGCCTGAGAGGAGGAAACAGAAACAAAACCACCTGCAGTGAGGACGAGCTGCAGCTTAATTAAACTTAACTGTCCCCAAGTGCTTTCTTGAGAATAGTTGCTCAAAATTACCTAAACTAATCCACATTCTTAAAACCCCCTGAGGTTTTGTTTTCCTCTCGTTTATAAGGATTCTATCTTTCTAATTCCCATGATTGCGTTTATGTTGCTTTTGATTTATGCTGAGGAACCTGCAAGCAAAATCTGGCCACTCAGCATTAAGGTTGAAATGCTCGTCCTCAGACAGCTCTCAGCCTAAGGAATGTTTTCATCTCTTGCTCACTAAGATAATCACAGAGCTCTCCATCTGATAGCACAAGGAAATTGCAAGCTAAACTCTCTATTAGAAGTTTTTGAGAATAACCAGAGTTAGGCAGTGAAAACAAAAGTTCCCACTGAATCTACTACAGTAGATTCAAAGACCCAGAAAGAAAATGAAAAACTTTCTTGTTAATGAGAAAATATAATTGTCTATTTATATAACTCCTTTTTTATTCTGGAGAACCTCATCAATTTGGGCTTGACCTTCTCTTTCTCCCTATTTGTTCACCACTTATATATTTTCTGCGCAATGTCTCACAATTAAGGGGACTGCAAAAGCAGAATTAGGCCCTAAGTGAGTAGCAATCTAACTATAAATGAGTAATAATCTAGCACTTAGAAAAAGCCTTTAAGAGGGCAAAAGATCGCTGCAGTGTTGTATAATGACTGTCACAGCTGAGTTCAGGACAAGGGGAGGAGATCCCAAATGGAAAAGGAAGAATTTAGGGGCATAGATAAAATGAAATAAGAAAAATGCAATTTGGTTGTGCTGACATTTCAATATCAGCACGTAATAAGAGCTCATTGGAAGTTTTCAGGACGAATTTGTTTCCTTTGGAAAATGCTGATAAATTTCAACATCAAAACCTTTGGTTGGACTGTGTTCTATGGCACTGCCCTCCCTGGAAATGAGGAAGTTCTGCCACATCCTGCACTGCCCAGGCCAGAGCTCACTCTTTGCCCAGCTGTGGTTCTTCCCCTGAATTTCAGACACGGAACAAAGATCCATTCTGCATGCTAGAATACAGAATTATTCATGCCTCCCTTTTTCAAGCCGCTGTTAAAAAACCAGTTTAGGCACTCACACCCCCCATCTGACATCATCACCCGTGTCACGCTGTGCCATGTGGGCACATCCACGATTCCCCACCCTGTCCCATGTGCTCCAAGGAGTTCTATGTTCTTGGGAACAAACAGAATTGGCCTGATACTGAAGAGCTGCTGGCCTGGACAGTTTCATAGAGATGGGCCAAANTTATTCATGCCTCCCTTTTTCAAGCCGTCCCTTTTTCAAGCCACTGTTAAAAACCAGTTTAGGCACTCACACCCCCCATCTGACATGCTGTGCCATGTGGGCACATCCACGATTCCCCACCCTGCCCCATGTGCTCCAAGGAGTTCTATGTTCTTGGGAACAAACAGAATTGGCCTGATACTGAAGAGCTGCTGGCCTGGACAGTTTCATAGAGATGGGCCAAAAAGCTGCTTCCCAGTTATTGAAAAGTTGAAGGGAATTTTCTCCCAGTTTCGTAATAATAATAATATTAATGTTTTACCTTCACAGGAAACATTGAAATTTATATTTCCATTAAGAATTCAGTGTTTGTTTGTTTGGGTTTTTTTTGTTTAAAAAGAATAAATTATTATTTTCTGCAAGAATTATTTCTTTGGTCTAATACCACAAATTTGAGCTTTTGTTTTTTTAACAATCAAGTCTTCAGACTTTTAATCTTTCCAGAAACTCAGAGGTCTTGACCACGTGTGTGTTTTATTTAGCTTCAGGAGTAGATTATGGGTTTTATGAAGCCTGATTGATTCATATACTTGGCCCTTGCCCTCGTGTTTCGTTTCATTAGTATTCCATTCATTTTCCCACGGTTTTAATGAACATATCATTTATGATCCTATTTTTATCACAGAATTGCACTGGTATAATTTAATAATGAGTTTCATCTAAGATGGTTAAACCATTGCAGAAATACTCAGGTTTCTTTTCGTTCAACTTGAGTGGTTTATTTTGTTTCGTTTTATTTGAAATTGTTAGAAGTATTTTAATCTAGTTGACAACAAGCTACTCTTCTTAGTAAATAATAGGATATTAAATCTTTTGTTTTGCTGTAATTACACTGGTAGGGAATCTGTTTATCTCATATGAATGCTGTTTTCTCATATAATCATTCTTTGTACTCCAAAATTGTAAAGGAACTTATAGATTCTCTTGCTTCTGATGATCCATTTGAGAACACTTGGCAATAGAAATTAAAACAGCTGTAAAAAAAATCTGTTTTATCTGCTTGGCTGCCCATTTTCTGTTTAGGTGAACCTGAACAGTCATGTAAAGGATGGTCTTTTCCATTTCAAACTTATACGATGATGCCCTTGTGGACCTTTTCCTAAGAAATACAAGCTGTATTCCTAGGCATTGTATTCTGCCCTTGAAATGTGGGTTTATACAAACAGTTATATATACACTTCCTCACGAAAGCGAAGCCCGGTGCCATCTGCATTCACAATCACTCTCCAGCCCTTGCTGAGGAGCTCTGATGAAGCTCTTCCCTGCGCTCTTACAGCCTCAGAGTTTGGCAATTGAGAACATAAAGGAGAAGATAAAGTGGAAGCAGTTGTGACCCTAACTGGTTATGAACACCCCTGAACCCATTCAGTTTGCTCATACAGAATGAACACTTTGTAGGAAAACATGGAGGTGAGAGACAGAAAGAGGATAAACACAGACTTAGGCATCCAACAAACTAGAGGAGATTCTTTTCTCAGCTGAATAGAGTTGAATCCCACTAAGTTCAGTTTCTGCTTAGTGGGATTCTCTCTGTCCTTTGATCAAAACCACAGGAAACCACTAAAAAGAATACAACTCTTTCCCAGCACCCCCTGTTATTTTGACCAGCTTTGATCTCTGAGGCAGCTGTTACTGGAAAACTTTAAGAAATAGATGTGTAGTTAATAGCCAGGGAGTATAACTCTGAAACTCTGAAGATGCAAGAAAGAATTTTTGATAACAAAAAGGACTATAACTTTATCTCTTCAAGACAAACACTAATATTTACCAGTTTTGTATAACATACCCAGCACATTAGGTCCTATCTTGTTCAGGAGGATAAATTTCTGTGGCAATGCCAGATGCTCGTTTTGGGAACCTGAACTTCATTTTCAGGTTATGAACTGACCTGAACATCAGTAATTTCTTTTTGAAATTCTTCAGCATATCAAGATGATGCAAAGGTTTTGAAATCTGCACTTCTCACTGATATTTCTGACCCACTGGAGGGTTTTAGGCAAATGATTTCACCTCTGTGTGCCCTAATTTCCTGATCCAGATATTAACGATCATCATACCTCTGTATATGACTTTGAGACCTACTGGTTGCAAGTGCTATACAAAGACAGTACTATTTTTATAAATAACATTTTTATTTTTCTACAATACCTCTGCCTTGTTATTTAAAACAGTTTGGTTTTATTTCAAAGTGATAAGAGACTTAAATGGTACAGGGCAGTTTGTGGACATATGAGGTGCACATTTTTGTTAGGCAATTATTTTTTGTATGAATTTATACTTCTCTTTGTGGATTTCCTGTATAGAAAATCTTCCTGAAAAGTTCAGGGCTCTAATTTCCCTTAGGCTGTAATTTTTTTTTATTTCTCTGTGCAACAGGTTGGACCTTGTTTTGCATCTAATGGTATTCTTAATGTTTTAATAATTTCAGAGCATTGATGATATTTTTAAAGATGCAAACTATCAAAAAGCAAGATATTAAGGTACCTAAAAAAATATATATATATATTCTATGTCTCCAGCAGACAATAACCTCAGTCAAATTCTAGCTGTGAGTCGGGTAAGATTTACTCTGTTTCTCTTCACAGTCAGCAGAGAGGGAGTTTTTGCCCTTAATTAGATCCGAGGAGCTGGACTCCCGTTAAGAGTTTGCCCATCAGCAAGAGGCGAGTTCTTGTTGTTGGCGTCTTTGCTCCTCACAGCTGGGACCCGGCACTAACAAGATGTTCTGGAGGTAAACAGTGCCCTGGTGACCCGGGAGGGAGCAGGAACAGCAGCAGTGGTGTCCCAGGTAACCTCCCCAGCCCCAGGCTGCGCTGGTCAATCCGCGAGCACCTGGAGAGCCGGCAGCCAGCAGAGCTTGGCTCTTCATCCCTCTCAGATGATTTCCCCTCTGCCTCACGGTTGGCATGTTTTAGTTCCGACCTCATTAGGTACGTGACTCAAAGCATTTAAGCCTCGGAGCCCAGGCATGCAAGCAATTAAGAGTAGATTTATAAATGTCACCGGCTGGTCGCCTCATTGTTGTGGCGCACAAAAGGCTGCTCTGAACTCTGGATTCCTTAAGGCACGAAATCAATGAGTAAAATGGTTTACAAAATATGAGCCCGTAGAGCTTTATGTCCTTGTGGTTCTTGCCAGAGTGAAACGCATTAGTTCCCTGGGGAACTGTGGGAATCACATTAATTTTTTCAAAAGAAGAAAATTTGAAAGCCCTCAGCAAGAACTCAGGAAATGGCACTTTGCATTTGATGCTTGGCCACAGTAAAAATATTTATTCAGTGGAATAACTGTAAGAGAACATTTTATGTGCTTTTCTTTTTCATTTTTCCACCCAAATTTATGTCAAACTGAGGCCTGTCAATCACCTGAAATGCACATTACAAAAACATGTCCAGAAAGTACAAGGAAACGATTCTTTGAGATACAGGAAACTTCTGAGTTGGATTTTTTTTTTTCTATTTCCATTGTGACATTTGGAAGTTCAGGTTTGCCATTAATGGTTTGTGAGGGTGAACTGGCCGGTGACACACAACTGGCTCCTGAATTTGCTGTTCCAGGAAAGAGCAGGCAAAGGGAAGCAGCGGAGTCTGTCAAGAGTTCAGCTGTTTGATCTGCTGCCTAGTAAAATCTCCATGCTCTATGCCCCTGCTCTAACCTGTTTCTTATTACTTGTAGTTGAAGCTATTTTTGAGTCGTTCAGCAATCGTACATTGTGTTATTTGCTGCAGATCTAATTAAAATAATACTGGTACAGGATCTAGTTATGTTTTTTCCTTGGAAAAGTGTTTGCCTGAGCTGAAATAGGGGTAACATGGAGGCCACAGTGTGATACATTTCAGCCCTACTTTGCCACCTAATACCAGACTCCTGAGATTAGCTTTTCTCCAATGATTCTTTTGCTCTAAGCCACAGGCCTCAAATTCTGCAATGATCTGAAATGGCTGCTGGCTGAAAAAGTTATAACTGACGCAGATAATCCACTGAAACTGGATTTTAGAGGGAACATTCAGTTCATACAGAAAGGAACACCAAATTACACCTCATTAGTCATGGGTTTCATTTAAATGTTTTGAAATAAATATAATTGTGAGCTAATGCATTTGGGCTAAAATCACTGCTATCCTGAGTGCTGTGACTTCAGTAGTATTTGCCATCATCAAACTCTGACTTTCCTATATCAGCACTACCAGAAAAAGTTTGTGGAGAGTGACGTAGCTTTTGTAATCCATGGGGATTTCAGCATGTTTTGAGAAGGCCCCAAAACACTGCAGAACACATTCAGAGAAAGATCACAGGAGAATGCAGAGGCCATTCCTTAACAATACATCACTGTTCAACATCTCTTCAATGTATCCTTGATCCCGAGGCTTACAGATCACATTATGACATGCCCTGATCTCTCCTGATTTCTTTTGTCTTGTGTGTGATGAAGTCTGTAGGTTCTGTTGCTCCATTTGACACAGAAGAGAGTCCCAGCCAGGAAAGAACTTCCCAGGCTCAGGTGTCACCAGGGGCGCATCTACACCCCACAAAGAAGTGGAGAGCAGTGAGACTGCCCTGACACAATGTTCCTGAACCAATGAGTCTGCCTGGGAAGCTGCTGTTCTTCACCACCTCAGGTCTGGCACCTCACCAAAGGGGTTTGGTTGCTGTCAAGCCCTCAGTGCTGTGTGCACTGAGTGCCCAATGCTGGTCACAGTGATGGGTTCTCCTCACAGTGCACCAGCTGCCACCCAGAGCTGCCTGCAAGATTTCTGGCAAATCAAAATTGAAAGAAATATCAAAGATAAGACTGTGTATTGAAGGGAGGATCCTGAATTTTGTCACAGCCCATATAGAGGCATGGGGCAGTTGCTCCCAGGGACTGGGTGGCAGGGACCAACCACAGGTGTGACCCAGTGTGGTGACATTCCAGGAGCAAAGTCCACCAGCAGCTCTGTGTAAGCTGTGGGCTGGGATTGCTGTGCTGCATCACCTGGAGGCACAGCACAGGAGGTCACCATTCATTTTTCTCCCCTGGTGTTAGGCAAAAACAAATAATAGCTGGAAGTAAAATGGTTAGCACAGGTTTATTACCTTTGAGGGAAACAAATCACAAAAGGGTAAATTGAAATTAACTGGGTTGAACACGAGGTAAATCAATAGCATTATACCAGGTTCACAAAAAGGTAGGACTTTCTTCTATTCTGTGACCTTTTGTGAGGACAAGTTGGAGGAAAAACACAGGAATGAAGAGAGAAGATTCTGAGGTCTTGATAAATGGCAGTACCAGATGTTTTTAGCAGGTGCTGTAAGCCCTAAACAGTGGGATTTTACTTCATGGAGCCTGATTTGTGTAAATCCAAGAAAGGACTTAGACTAAGGCCAGATGGGTGCAGGTGGGCGATGGGCACTTTTTCCAAAGCTCAGTGGCATCTCATTTGCTCTGGTGGGAATATGGAAGGAAAATTTCTTCTCAACAGACAACTCATCTAAAAATAACTCCCTTAAACAGATTTTCAGGCTTCTTTTTGTATGTCGATAATAAGCGGAAGTAGTTTATGACTACTGAGACAGATTTTGTTATTAGGAATTTGCATTTTAAGTTGAATTGAACAGGGAAAAATTCCCTCTAAATTATTTTCCTCTGTTTTTAATTCCCATTTTGAATTTTAACTTCTTGATTTCAGGTCACCCTCCAGGGCAGTTTATGTTATGGCTTCACAGTGTAATATAGCACTGACTACAGCTGCAAGCTTGCCAGACCTATTGCTGCAAGCAGCAGTTGCTGCAGTATCTACTCTATTACTAAAACCTGATTGAATTATGAACTATGAAATGATGACTATGAAATATAAAATTTTCATCTGTGCAGTGAATCATACTGATTTTCATAAATATATCTGTTCATATATACACCAAAATTGCAGATGCTTCCATTCCTGAAATAAGATTCAACTGCTATGACACCTTTTAATGTTGCCAAATGGTTGTTTGTTTCCTGAAGCTAATGGTGAGTCAAGAGTAACATCAAGATGCAGTTTGGTAAATGGATGGATGCTGGGTTAGAATAAGGTGATTAACCATACAGCAGAGATCACTTGTAGCTCCTGGGAAAATACAGTCACTAAAAACAAAGACAAAGAAGTAAATCCCATGTTAATGAAACTTCCCATGTGTGCTTTGGATGAACTCTGGATGAGTTGGGGAAAAAGTATACGAAGAAACTGGGAAGCAAATAGTCTGTTTCTTGGCGCTCTTAGAATCTTGATGAAATGCAAAAAAAAATTGAATTCAACCTGGAAAAATGCCAGTTCATCTCAAGCAAAGGAGTTCATGTTGTACATGCTTACTGTGATGGACAAATCTGGGAAGGAGGAACATGAAGGACTGAGAAACTGTTGGAATGCCTGTGCCCATGCAGCATGAATAAGGAGGCATTGTTCATCTCATTCATTGTTCATTGTTCATATAAAATTGGCAGAATTACATGTGTTTTTAGGTAGCTCATTACAACAAACAAACTGAAGGTCATTCACTATAGGGCAGAAATAACTACAGAGGGACTTCTGTATAGACAAAAAGGGAAGGTTGGAATGGATCAATATTTATAGGCGGTGAAAAGAAGGTTAAGTGGTTGAGAACAAAGAACTTGCCAACAGTCTACAAATGGGATAAGCAGCAAGAAATGAGAGGAATTCTTTAGAATGTTCTAAGGCAGAAAGGAGGAAGAAATTAAAATTTAAGCTGAACACCAAGATAAAAACTCTGATACAGAAATGAGCTTGTAAAAATCTTTCAGGGAACTATTTGAACCTCACTGCTTGAGGACTTGGACACTGTCTTGACTAAATATATTTCTGGGAATAATTCATTTCCATTAGTATCAGGACATGACCTTCTCACCAACTCCCATTAATCTACATTGTGTAAGTGCCTTATGAGGCAGCAGCAGGGACTGGGCTGGCTGTTGATGCTTGGCTGGGGGACAGTAAACTCCAAACAAGTGCAGCTCAGACCCATGGCCTGGGACCAGTCCCAGCTCCCAGATGAGTCCACATAGATCTACACTGAGTGAGTATCCTCCAAAGACTTTGAAACTCATAAGTCATTTGTATTAGAATAGGATCTACAGTAATTAACTTTTTTATCTATAATAACTCCAAAGTGGAATGAGATTTAAAAAATAATGTCTGTTTTTCCTGTTTGGGAGTTTGGAGATTTTGGCTTTCCTTCTGGACTGGCTTTTTGATCTCAATGTCTTTCTATTCTGGTCCCTAGGGATTTTCCTCATGGGAGCACTAAGCGTCTCACTGTCTTTGCCTGGGCTTTAGACAAAGCTCCTGACTGTCATTTTCTCATTCCTCTTCTGCCATGTGTGCCAGTGGGACCATCTTCACCAAATAGGCTCAGTTGCTTCTTTGGAAAGGAGCAGTGTCCCTGTGGGCTAGATGGACCTGTCGAACTTGGACACCCTTTTAAGGAATATTCTCAGACTGAAAATGCCCAAATCAAACATTTACAGTCCGTTGCAACCTCCCATAGTACTCATACCCCACCTCTAGTTCAGGCAGGTTCAGATAAAATTAAAAGCCTCCAGACTGGTATCATTTGTGAAAGTAGTTGTCACCTCAAATCGCAAATAATGCAGATAAAAAGTACTAAAAGCCACTGCTGCACCTGGTGCTGACTTCCAGCTCTGTTGGAAGTCACAGTTAGGTGTGTCACCTAAAGATGAATCAAACACAGACTTTCCACAGGAACCTTCGCAACCTAGCAAGAAACATAAGGTGTGTAGGGGGAAGATTTTGCTGTTTGTGTTCACATGCCGAGACTACATTGCATGTCCACATTCACATTATTATTAAATTTAGTAAATAAAAGTCTATACAATTATATCCAAAATCATTTGGGATGAGTAGCACAGAGCTGCACAAAGAGAGCACCACCTTTCTGGTGGTTTTGTGTTCTAGGACAATAGAAGAGACCATTTTCACAGACAGCATCTTTTTAGTTTTCCAGTATGTTTTGCCCTGTAGAAATACTCTCTGGTGTGTTTTGTTGGGGATTTTTTTAATGTCCCTGTGGGAGTACAGCGTGTGCCTGGGAGAAAATAATGACTCTTAAGATGATTAACTTGTTATTAAACTCTGGGATAATCGCTGTCCTGTCAAGTGTCAGCTCGTGCATTTCATCAGCCCCATGTGACAGTGCTGGACTGCTCATTGCTTTCTTTGATCTATGGAGAGTATTTTTCATGATCAGCTGCTGAACGTGACCCCTTTGGAACTGCAAACAGCATAAAGAAAACAGAAGTGGGTAAACATTACTAAGTCACTCAAAAAGATAATACTGTTTCTGTACCTGTTGAAGTAAGCCTAAGCTGACTCCTCATGTGGCAATGTATGGGTGGGACTGGTAACAGTGAACAGCTGGGGGAAAACAAAGCGTGAACTTTGCAAGAAATACAGATAATTCTGCTCTTCAGACTGGCTGATGAGTCACCTACAAGCACCTGCATGGTGAAATGGACCTGTGCCATCTGCTACAAGTGCTTTAGCATTGGCCAAAAAGCTAAGCCCGAGTTTATGCCAGGGCCTTGAGTACATGTCCTAATGGAGTTGAGTTGGATGAGTTAAGGGTTTATGGGCTTAGCTCAAGATCAGCTTCTTCACTGGCAAGAACTATTACGAATAGAACTAGAAATGAGGGCCTGCCCCTGCTTTCCCTGGGTAGTTGCTGTTATGTTGAGGGTTTAATATCATTTTCCCCATGTTATTTTGCAGCCCTGTTGCAGTTCTGTCTGCACTGAGCTCTGGCCTCCAGACTTGAACCCAGACCCAAACCCCCTGGCTGCTTGTCCAGCTGGAGCTGTCTCCTCACTGAGAGCCCCCTGGCAACCCCTGGGCTGTGTCTGACCCTGAGCCCTGTCCCCAGCCCTGATCCTGACACTCCTGTCACTCTCATCTTCTCTTCCGCTCGCAGGTGGCCTTTGCTGCTCTTGCTTTGTCACTGTTCTGATTTCACGCATCTGAGTAACTGGGTTAACTCTGCTTGGTTTGGGGTTTCCAAACAAAATAAGTGAAGGGATGTAATAATGGTTTTCCAAGCTCATCACGTTGCACGGTCAACAACAGAAATCAAATTTGTAAGTAATGGTGTATTTTACCCCGATAGAGGAGTGAGACCAAAGGCAGATAAAGACACCCTGTGAAGTGGTACATTCAAACTACAGTTCACCTGCCGAGTGAGTTTGATTTCTACCACCCTGCTGCTGCCTCTTTTCTGCTGTGAGAGCCACTGTACAAAAGAACACTGACTTTCTCCACTGAAAAATTCATTTGTTTTGTTTTTTGGGTTTTTCCAGGGAGCCAGCATTTAATCACTAAGATGTGTCATGCTGCTAAGCTGTGTGACAGCTTGATGCACCAAGGGATGCTCGCCACTGAAAATGTAAACAATTTATGTGGTATATTTTTCCACCTAAAGAATCTACAGATTTTTGCTAATAATATCTTTCCTTTTTTCCTGTTACAAAGCAGTGTCTGCATTATTTGTAATTACAAAAAAAATGTCTGAATTTCTATTCTGGTAGCGGTGAATTTTAACAGCTCTTGTACTCTTATCTTACTTTACAATATATTTTATTTTCTCTCTGTGATCATTATTTTAAAGTACAAAGCATTAATATGTTTGCTTTGGGAAAAAAAAAAAAAAAAAAAATAGGATTTGGATACAG
>VYZR01055879.1:11175-21286 GCA_013400675.1 Oxylabes madagascariensis | reverse complement strand
TGGTTCCTTTGCTATCTCTATCCAAGATGCTGCTGCTGTTGTTAAAAGTGCTAAATACAGTGCAGTATTTTGTCTGGAAAAAATAACAGCCATGTCTATTTGCAATCTGAGTATGATTAAAGACAAATGAGGCTCCTTCCAAACCCTCAGCTCTCATGAGCTCTTCACCAGTCTTCCAATTTTAAGATTTTGTCTTCCAGATTTTATCTATATCTATCTGAAGTTTATCTGCAGTTTGTGCAAGATGCAATCACACCATGAGATAAACAATGATTATGTGCTTCAAAAGGAAAAGATACTGATTTATCCCTATTTTCATTCTAAAAATATTCATTTATCCTAATATTTGTTCTCTTAACACAATAGTTGAAAGGCAATGTCTGATGTAAACAATGACAATTACTTCCTCTTTTGGATTTGCCTTTTGAATTCTGGCAATGACAGTAAAAAAGATTTTTACTGCTCATAAAGTAGTGCGTAGTAGTTTACTGATCATAAAGTAGCTTTGCACGCTGAGATATAAAGCAGCCAAACATCAGAAAATAGAGTTAAGATCTCAAATCTTCTGAATTTGAAGAGTTGCACACTTATATTGGCCCTGCAGGCTTTGCTGACCTGCAATGAGGACTGTTTTTGTCCTTTCCCTCACACCAGAATCTACAATGTTCCCAATCCTTGCTCACCTTTAAAGAGGCATTCAGTGGAGAAGTCACTAAATCATTGATGGATACAGATGTTGGATCAGGCTTTTAGCAAATAAAAAAATCACTTCTAGAGTTGGGGACAGCTGAGTAGAGTGTAGAGGACTTTGGGCATGCTTTCCAGATAATAATTTGTTCCCATGGATAATCCTCCACTGTGCAAACAGTCCCACTCAACACAGGGATTACAAAACAGTTAAGAGCAGGAGGATGAAACCCTGAGATAAGATGCAGAGTAAACAAAATATGGTATTACAGTTATTAATTAATGTGTACTAATAGGCAGATAATGAAGTCAGGATGGCCATGAGTCACGAAGCTTCACTGGGTCCTGAGCTTATCAGCAAAACTGTTCTCAGTGCAAAGCCAAAGTGCCATTTTTAAATATAGTTGCTGTCCAGAAGCTGAGACTGTGGGCAACTAGAGATGACAATGTCACCCAGGGCGTAAAGTTTCAACAGGAGCTCAGTGTTTTCTGTTCAAGTCACTCTCCCTGCCATCCTCTCAGCTGGTGATAATTTGGCTTTATTTTTTTAACATGCCTAATTTTTTTTTGCCCAGTACCCTGAGAAAAGTCAAGGTTTACTTATCTAGGCAGTGTGTTTATATTTTCCTACTTCCCAGTACCTTCCCTTTTTCCTCATTTGCTCTCATTGGCCCCTTAATTACTCCTAATTAATGACNGGTTTTGGACTATATTGACAAAGGGAAAATTCATCACGAGGATGTGCCATGTCATTTGCAAGCCAGATTCCCAGCACCTGAAGGGATTGGGGATCTGCTGGCTATCTTTATTCCTATTTTCATTCTACTGTATTACAATATCTGTTTCATTATGCCACTTGTTCTTGGGGTTTTCTTACTGAGATCTGGAAAAGCCATGCACTATTTTGCCCACTTAACCCTCCCAGGGGTGCAGAGCAGGATCTTGGTCACGCAGGGCAGAAGGTGCACAGGCAGGACAGCAGAGGCAGAGCTGTGAAGAGCTGTGTCAGTTGTAAGCCCGGTCAGAATCAGCACGGGGTGTTTTTGTCCCAAAAAATTCGACTGAAACNTGCTACAATTCAGTTAATAAATATAAAACCATCTCTGAGTGGTGCAGGCATTTTGTGCAAGTGCATCAGTTGGAAGAACAAGATATGTTTGTTTTGCTTCTACAGTAGTTTGAAAAATAATTTCCTTGTTGAAACAAAAAGGATTTTCTGAATACTTACTTTTGTAGAAACATCTGCTGTGTGGGAAGTTATTTGATCAAAAAACCATACCTCTTTATTTATAAAAGAAAATCCTCAAAGTCTGGAGCATGTTGCAAAACAAAGCNTCAGCATCTGAGAATCTCCACAGATTTTGACTGCATGCACACAGTCCTGAGATCTGCTGAAAAAGAGGTTTCTGCCCTTGGATCCTCAGTATTCCTTAATCTGAAAGACCCTATTGTGGCCTTTCAACACTTAAAGGAGGCTTGTAAGAAACACAGGGAGAGAGATAGCTGCATCTTGTTCTAGAAGAGAGCAGGAAGACACCACAGGCATGCCATTCACACTGAGATAATTTCTGTGCTCTCACTTTGCTTCTCAATGCTACCCATTCATCCTTACTTTAGAAACATGAAAGTTTTGTATAGTGCCTAACTGGCCATAATTCAATACTCTCAGAATTTAAAGGCAAATACTATTTCACCTTGGGAGTAGCTGGGTGCTGTTTCCAGAGCTGCCTCTCTGCAACACAACCTGAGCCCAAGAGAATTGCTAACAAAATTGGTAGGTGCCTCAGAACACCTCCCTGCAAATCAGAGGAGTTTTTTTGGCAGCACAGAGAATTGCAAGGTGCAACAAAATTCTGCCACCTGAAAACTGTGCCCCCTTTCCTGCCAGTAGCACCCACAGGTGCATTCTGTGGGGTGCTGGTCTGGGTTCAGGATGATCAGTCAGCCTGGGACAGCAGCACTGCTCTTCCTCACTGGGAGCCTTCCTCACAGTCTCCTTTAATCATTATTTCAGGATGATCAGTCAGCCTGGGACAGCAGCACTGCTCTTCCTCACTGGGAGCCTTCCCCACGGACTCTTTTAATCATTACTTCACCCAACTCCTCCGCAGGGTCAGGTCCCTGGAGGAAGAGCTGCAATACAGCACGGAGGCTTTGCCCTTCTGCAGTTTTTCCAGGAAAAAGCAGTTTCCCTGGATTGTGAGCAGCAGCTGAGCTCTGCAGCTGCAGTCTCACTGGCAGAGCTGCCAGCAGCACCAGGACAGAGGCTCACACATTTTAGTTAATCAGTCATTTATCTGAGGCCTGTCAGTGCTTTATCTGTGCTGCCCATACACACAGACTTGGGATCAGGCCAGGACTCCAGCACACTTGGATGTCTTTTGCTCCCATGGCTGAGAGCAGCTGGGCAGGATTTTCAGTGCTTTTCTGTGGGGTTTTTCCCCCCACATAAAACTGTTCACATCAAGCAACAGGCTGGCTTTGAGTTCTCACTACGTCTCAGCTCTTATTTTGCTGCCTTTGGTCCTGTTGGGACAGTATCCATCCAATACCCCAATAGATTTTGCATTGTGTCAGGAGTTTACCTGTACTTGTCCACAGTGAACCTGATAAACCAGTTTTTGCTGTCAGACAAATGCTGTGCATTGTTCAGCTGTACAATGTGTCTTTTATCACTGATCTTGCATTTTCATACTGGCTACTCTTAACTTTGAAAGCTTTGACTAATAGGTAAATGGCAAACTTGTGAACAGCTTCACATGGAGAACTGTCAGACTCAGCAAAGGATGTTATCTTTAAAGTTACACATACCTGTATCTATCCCCAGAAGTTTGAAAATGAGAGTTCTTTCTTCTTCCCAGCAAGGAGAATAAGAGTCAGAATTACTCAAAAAGCTTTCTTGGTTGTATCTTATCAACCTTATTAAATTTTTAAAAAGTAATTATTTTTTAATATTTCCAATGCTGTGGACAGAATAGGATTTTTTTTTTACAGGGGTCACTGACTGAGCACAACAGAGAGAGCTAGGAATACAGAGTAAGTGACATGTTCTCACATTTCCCCTCAGAAGTCCACTTTGAGGTGGCTCACCCTCTGTTTTAAGATTTATCAAGTGATAAATCTGCTCGAGCTGCTCTTTATCACAAAAAGCAGCTCCCTAAAAGCCGAGGACAACTCAGCTTCTGCCTGCTGATGTCCCCACTTAAACCAAGACAGCTCCAACATTCACCCAAACTGAATTTGAACTGTTTCAGCCCACTGACTCAACACAAAACTAACCTCATTAAGAGCCAACCAACTAACCAGCAACAAAACAAAACCCAAAGTAAAACCCCCCCAATTTCTGACAGAGAACTGTCCTAGTTCAGTGGACTATAAGACAAGGGCCAGAGAGAGCACAAAGGGCAGAAGCAGGTGTAGCAGAGCCAAAATGCTGCAGTTTTTATGCTGGCTTGAGGCAGGGACACCCTCAACTTCTCCTCAGGCTGACCTTTGCTCCTGAGAAAGAAACTGTCTCTGTGGTATGGCTGCATTCCCAGGAGCAACAGTGCAGTAAACATGGGAACTGATACTTATTTAATAACCATAACAAGGAAGGTGATATTTCAGTCTACTTTTAAAGACTTTGATGTCAACAACTGAAACTTAAAACACATTTTTCTGTCATTAGGAGTATGTGTGGCAGATGGAAGAGAAATGCAAGTGGTGGAGGATAGGAAAAGCTAACTTTTCCCCCGATTAGCTTTGTCCCATTTACTTTCTCCATATTGGTATGTTCAGCAGAGGCACATTCCAAGAAATGCTGAGTCTGGAAGTACAGAGACCCAACAGACAATAAGCAGCAAATTCCAGCCCTGTTAGGCCCTTTGGTGTTCACACAGGTCACTGAGAACATAATTTGCTTTCTCCCCTGCAAAACACTTGGCACCACCACACCACACCCCCACGTTGTAGCTGCTCCTTACCTGCAGGATTCCAAGGAAGCACTTGCATCACTGCTGCTGCTGTCTGGCAGAGCATAAAGTTCAGCCTCACGTTTCATCGAAAACACAAACATGACCTTTGAAATGGGATTTGAAATGACAGCAGCGTCAAACCCTCCTGCTGTCATGGGAGGCTGTCTCTCCTTATCTTAAGGTGTTTCTCCCTTTTCTTGAGATTAAAAAAAAAAAAAAAAAGAAAGAAACAAAAACATTATCTGTGTCACATTCCACAACTGCCCTTCATTTTCTGACCTTTTTCACTGTCTCTTACACAGTGAAAAGGGTACTGCTGGGAAAAATAGCATAGGAGTGCAATTCCATGGAAAACAAGATAGAGATAGTAACACAAGGAGGTTTTGTGAAAGAACACAAGAGAATAACTTATAATTGGCAGGTAAACAGAGCTAGGAGCTCACAGAACACCAAATATACATTCATATTTACAAAAATCAAACAAAGCTATGTAGATAACCTCAGTTTTATATTGATCTACAAAAAAACTGAGTATAGAACTTATTCCAGTTATATTAAAATCTAAACAGTTTCCCATTTGCAATTGACTTCGGCTAGTTTAACTGTGGTGCTGTGATTGTATCACCATCACTTGAGTCCTTCAAGTGTTTCACAAACAAACCAACCTACCACCAAAACCAACCAAACAAAAAAGCCTCAAAAATCAAACAAAAAAATTCACAAAACCAACCCCCGCCCAAATTATCTGTTTCATTTCAGAAACTATCAACCAGAATAGATCAAACTATCAACCAGCTCAGATCAAGAAGCAAATGCGGACACCCTCAAGACTAAATCATGGCATGTCTCATTTCAAATCTAAATTTTATGCCTGCAGTATTCTATTGGCACTTGATGTTTTGTGAGAGTTTTTTTGAAAACTTTTTGTTCTAACATTGCCTATCACTGATGCCAAGTTATACGTAACAATTAACAGTGTTTGAAAGTGACTGAATTTTTGACAGAAGGGAGTGAAACTCTTCTTTTTCCTGTTATAATTTTGATTATTGTTAATAGCAGCCATAAGGGGGTTTAACTTTATATGTAAAAAGTTTTATTCTTGTTACTTTGTTACTTTATATTTGGTGGTGCTAAATGCTTTCATTGCCCACCTTGCAAAGCTCTGGAGAATATGACAAAAGCATTAATTCTCACTGAAGAATGTCTTAACTTCCATTTCCATTTAAAAATTGGGACTGGATGAGAGGCAGGGCAGAGAAGAAGAATCAAAATTGGGGGGAAAACCCCTAAGCAATCCATAAATCAATGTCCCACCATAGAATGGTTGAGGGACAGGGACAGGGCATCCCCAGCTTCCCCCAACATCCAGTGTCTTGCCAACCTCCAGGTAACGAATTCCCTCCTAACATTTTGCCTAAATCTCCCCTCTTTCAGTTTCAAACCATTCCACCATCACAAAATGCCCTCATAGAAAACTTCCTCTCCTGCTCCCCTTGCAGCCTCTTTTGAGGCTCTGAAGTCCTTAAGGACTGAAAGGGACTCTAAAGTCTCCTAGAAACCTTCTTTTCTCCAGGCTGAGTAACTCCAGCTCTCTCATCTTGTCATGGTTCTTTCTTGGTGTTTTTCTCATCTCTTAGCATCACTTTTCTTTAGTGCCCATGAACTGTTCAGATTTCACATCAGGTAGTAATACAGCAATATCCTCAGTGCCAGAGAAGAGGTCAGAAGTGTATTTTCAACTATAAGTGATTCTACAAACAATCAAAGAACATTAATTTGACATTGAGTGCCTAATGCTGTGCCTTCATTTGAGTTTTACCAGCTGTTTTTATTCACAATCACCCACCAGACCCAGAACAACTGCAGAAAAATCAAGTGCAGCAAAATAAGGAGTGAAATTCATCTGAATATTCAGCTGTCATCAGCACTGGCATCAGTAAAACAGGATCACTGGAACTCAATGCATACTGTGCAAGAGGAAGCACAGCTGTAATTTGATGTTCACAATCTCTAGAGCTTCTTGCAGTGTCAATGAAGCTTGCTTATAGCTTGAATCTGTAATTCTGGCAGCTGAAGAAAGCATTCCACTGGCTACAGAAACAGACATAAAACCTTGAAGGCATTCCCTAGTGCCTTTTCAGGCTAGGTTTGCCAGTGCATTGTAAACACCGGCCTCAAGCACTTATTTCCTGCACTTGGGCGAGTGTTTGTCTCATTATTTATCAAATTATTGCAGTCTCATTGGGCTTCACATCTCAGCCAGTGCAGCCTCAAGGCTGCTTTGATATTCTTCCTACAGCACACAACACCTCCAAGCAACTTCATTCCACACTGCCATGGCAAGGGAGCAAGGTAACAGAGGGCAGATTGTCCATGAACCTTTAGCATTTTCTTTTGGCTCTTTCACTCCTGCTCCGGGACTTCATCACTACAGTGTCACTGCCAGGAGAAAGAGCATTTCACCCTCTGGTTAAGTATTAGCAATTCCCATTCGCCTTGTTAATTTTTATTGAATGAGAAAACATGCTTTCCAAGAGGTGCACACATGGTTTAAATAGAGTTTGTTCTTGCCCACTGGAAACAGATCTCGTAGCCTTGTCTTTCTGGATCTCTTTGGGACTTTTGCAAACAGCACCTCAATTCAATGCAGGTTTTACAGTATAAACCCCCATTTCCCTTCGGTTTTTTGTTTGTTTTTATTTGTTTGGTTTTTTTTAAAGGACAGCAGATCATCAACCTTATCTTTCTGGACAGACATTTAAGACGAGTTCTATAAACTGATCCACGTGCTCTAATTACTGTGACGTTTTATATGCTCTTAAAGAGTAGCTGAGACTCATCTGCTGCATCAGAGCTTATCTGACCCAACCATATTGAAGCAACTCCTTAGGGAGGAAAAAAGAAAGTGTGCTGGCAAGCTTAATTAAATGTAGACTTTTCTTCAGGTTATGTCAGTCAACATAAAACAGTATTTTCCATCCTACCCTTTTCCTACTTGCTCCACACTGGTGTACATCTTTAATCAAATAAACTCATGAGTATTTCTTGAATCCATTTAGGACCTAAATTGTAATTTTTAGCTACAGTGAATTATGGAAGGAAATGCAATATTTGTTTGACAAAATAAAGTCCCTTTTTTTCTTTTTTTTTTTTTTTTTAATTAACACCAGGGCTCAATGAGACCAGGTGTTACATTTCTAGTTTTTAACAAAAAAATACTGGTACAATTTAATAATATGCCTGGCACGACATCAAATCTTTGAAAAGTTTAACACACCAAACCATGTTTGAAAGTGTTCAATTCTACCCCTTCTTTACAACAAATTCCTTGAACTAATAAACCTTAAAAACAGGGAAGAGAACAGAAGCAGACAATTATTTTTCTAAATACTGTTTCTCCAAAGTTTCTTTATCCTCTTTCTTCACTCAGTAGTGAATACACCAGGAAAAGTGATGTCTACTAACGTTTTCCTAAATACCAAGGGTTTGTAACCAGAGTAGTTCACATCTGTGTTTAACAAGGGAATCACTTTCCAACAAGCACTTTCCACCAACCCTCCCTGCTCCTTGCCCAGAGGAATTGCCCTTTTCTTTTTCACTTAAAAAGGAGCTGCTTTCAGCTGTAATTTTCCTTTAACTCCTACCTTTCTCTCCTTGAAGCTTGCAACACCAACACAGAGACCTCAGCAGTTTAGATGCTTTACACTATTCTGATATACAGCATCAGATATTAACATTAATTTTCCCCAGAACACCCAGTAGAATGTTGCCAATTACTTATGAACACTGCTAGGTCTGCAGGGCATGAATAAATGGAAAATAGGCCTGCATTTAAACGGCAGATTGAGGGGCAACAACATGTTACAGCTTTGCTGTAACAGCACTGACTCCCGACACAAGACAGGATAAATTGTTTCTCTGCACGGAGTGAGGAACTGGTGTAACTATCACAACTTCGTAGCTCAGCTACAAAACAGAGCACAACAAAAACACAGGGGAAAACAGTTTCCCTTTGTCTGCTAACATGTTGCTGGGTGAGTTCCAGCGGGCCATCCTTACTGCCATAAAATCATCTCTCAGGGAGGCCGTGTGGTCCCAAATACCTTTTAGTGCAGCAAGCCTCCCTGGGGTCTTCACACCGCATCTATCCTGAAACAAAGGTATATATCACACTTGCATTCTGCCTGCAGCTTAAAAACCCCGGTGCGGGCATTCCCGCTTCAATTTGCCTCAGCACCATTGCCATGAAGGCATGTTTTGAGCTGTACCGTGAACCACAGCTCGTGTGGGCGAGCATGGGGACAACCAGACACGGGCAGAGAAAGAGACAGAGCCTGCCCAAGGGCAGGGGGTGTCCCTGGGAAGCCAAATTCGGGTGTGTGGGGAGCAGGGCACGCTGGCTCCTGCCACCCCACATTTCTGTGGGGGACAGAGGCTGAATCCTGAGGGCAGGGCTAGGATACCTACACGGGCAGGGCCTCAGGAAAGCGCACAGGGACAAACGGCCACCATCAGAACAAGTGGGATCCCAGCCCTCGAATAAAGGCATAGCGCCTGCCCCCTTATACCACAAAAAAAATTTCATGGTGTTCTCGGTGCCATAGGCTTCCAGCCAGCTTAAACCATAAGGAAGCAAAGCTCCCTATCCTAAGGGCAGCCCTTACGCTCCCAGGCTGGGTATAGAGGGCATGGAGCGAGGTCGGGGGGAACCTCAAAGAGTGTGCGGATGGCGGCAGAAGGCTAACTCGCCTCAGGAAAGCCATTGTCCAGCCATTATCCAGCCCTCCCCAGCGCCTCTCCCGCCTGTGGGACCGCGCTCCCTCAGCGCCCCGGCTTTCAAGGGAGCGGCGCGCGCCCCGCCCGCCCGGCCCTGATTGGCTGCGGCGGGAGGGGCGGGGCCGGGGGTGACGCGACAGCCGGGCGGGTCACGTGGCCGCCACCGCCTCCCCCGGTGCGCTCGGGGGCCGCTGGATCCGGGTGCCTCCCCCGCGCTGCCAGCGGCCCCGGGCAGGCGAAGAGGAGCTCGGGCAGCGCTGCTCGCAGCCCCGCGCCGAGGGGCGGGCAGCCGGCTGCAGCGCTCGGCCAGGTCAGTGCACGCCGCCGGCCGAGGGGGCGCGGGGCCAGCGGGATGGCGGTAGGGGTGTGCGGTGGCGGCGGCGGCGAGGGGCGGTCGATGCGCGCTCCCGAAGAAGTCTCGGAGGCTGGAGGAGGTCGAGTCGCGCTGCGCTGTCGGGAGAGCGCTGGGGTTGCGGCGCCGCGCTCTCTGAGGAAGACACCGGGGGAACGGCGCGGGGAAGCGCTTGTGCTCGGCCCTCGGGAGAGGCGGGTAGGGCAGAGCTTCCCCGCCGTGCGTAGGATCCCCCGAACCCCCGGTGTCTCTCCGAGCCTGCCCCCGCTCCCCGCGATCCCCGCGCTCCCCACGGCTCCCTTAGCCCCGCCCTCCTGCTCCGGCCCCGCCCCCCGGCCCC
>VYZR01055876.1:22470-43244 GCA_013400675.1 Oxylabes madagascariensis | reverse complement strand
GCAATAACCACAGCCCCTTTTGCCCTTTGGTCTTATAAAAGAAGGCAGAAGATGATAGAAAATTGAATTAGATTAAATATATGCGCACATTATAAGAATTCTGAACATATTATGAATGAATGAAGCATTCTTTCCCACCATAAATTAGTATGAGTTTCATGTGATTGTAAGAAACAGGACTGCAGGGAGTCTAGAAGTGTATTGCCCTCCTAGTCAAAATCCAAGCATATAACCTTGTGTCAAAATTAAAATATGCAAATATTTTCTATGGCAAATTTGTGAAGATTTTGTTTAGATTTTTTGTTGTTGCTGTTCGTTAAGTGAGAAGGAAAGAAGCTTCAGGATTTCTTCAAAACTTCCAAAATAACACATAGAACCTGCAGAGGTATTTCAAGATTTGATAATGGCTTTAGGTGTTTTAACCTCCCCAGACCTCAAACTGTGTGAACATACTGCAAATTTGCTGTTGCTATTTATTGTTGGTAGGCAACAGCCAGTGCAGAGCAAGGGTAATCAAGGGGTGCTGCAGTGCAGCAGAGGGAATGTTCTCCTCTGCCTAAAGGAATTAATTCACCCTCAGGTAAGGGAGATCAACTTTTACAGCTTACTCTGGCTATAAGAAATAATTATCAGCCTTGATAAACTCCTGGGTCCTGCCCATTAACATTGGCAGTCTTTCACAGATCTGGCATCACACTGCACTTTCCCACTGAGGGACACACAGATGTGTGACTGGAAACATCCTTTGGGATACTTTGTGTGGATCATGTCCCCTACCATTTGCCACTCTGAAAGGTAACTATAAAAAAATACTTAGAATGTAGGTACATCTGAGGGATACCCATGGATATACAGGCTAGAGATCGATGAGAACCAACGAGTTAACACACAGACAATTTCAGTTCCTGTCAGTACATGCACTAAACCAGAAAACACTGTGAAAAAAAATTTGCAGTAAATATGACCTAGGTATTAATTAAGAAAGCCCTGTAATGACCTCTGATTCTCTTCTCTGCAAGAATGTAGAGATCCTTACTACCATGCCAGGTTGTAGGACATGCTGTATCAGGACTGCCTAAACTGCCTTAAGGAGCATGCAGAGATAGGATGAAGGAGAATGGCTTCAAACTGACTGAGGGCAGGTTTAGATTGGATGGGGGGAGAAATTCTTTCCTGTGAGGGTGGTGAGGCACTGGAACAGGCTGCCCAGAGAAGATGTGAATGCCTCATCCCTGGAAATGTTCAAGGCCAGGCTGGTTGGAGCTCTGAACAATCTGGTCTAGTAGAAGATGTCCCAGCCCATGGCAGGGGGTTTGGAATGAGATGATCTTTAAGGTGCCTTCCGACCCAAACCCTTCTATGATTCCATGATCCATGAAATACCTCCCTCACTGCCCTTCATACTCATGTAGGCTTTCTGGCATCCTCACTGCAAAAGCATTTATATAGCCATGGGAACTAATCCAGCTACAGAGAAATCTTTCTCTTTCAAAATGATTTTTCAGCCACAACAACCTCTTGATCTACTTCACAACACCACTCTTCAAGGCACAACATGTGGGTGAAAATGAGTGATCAATGGCTTTTGTCACCAAAGTGAGATACAAATCAAACATCTGCCGCTGCCACCGAAGTGAGACACAAATCAAACATCTGCCACTGCCACATCCCCTTGTACAGTCTTCTGAAATCACGCTATGGCTCACGGTATATGAAAAGAACAAAATATGATACAGATGACTCATTTTGGTAAGGAAACCAACCAGCCATACCTGAAACACTACAAATGAGCTCTCCAAAGTGCCCAAGATAGAGGTGACATAGCTTTGAGGAAAGAACATTTCTGCAGCAAATGGGACTGGCTGTGCTGCCTTGCTTCCTGTGAACACCGTTGCCAGAATGGTGATTTATTGGTTTCTTGTGTGAAACTCAAACAATGAGCATGAGAGGCTCTTTTTCCATAGGAACTCTTCTAATGACCATCTGCATGACATAGGTGGATAGTATAGCAGCCAGGAACAGCAGCATCCTTTTTAAACAATTCAGACGTGAGATGACTGATTTCTTTTTCCTGACACTGTTTGGGAAACATAAACACAAGAGTTATTTTTCTGACATACTGCCAAGACAGCTCCAGGCTTGGAAAAGTTTTTAAGAAGTAAGGATGTCTTTTCCATGCTCCTCATTATATAACTTGCTCTTAGATAAGTATCACAGAGAGCCATACAGCAAGAGAGCCAATTATAAGTTAAGGACAAAGTGAAATTTCTTGGGGACAGATTAAAAGAAAAAGTGATTTTTTTGTCTTGAGGTGAATAAAGAAAAAGGGTGTTCCAGATAAATAGAGAGAAAAAAAACCCAACCACAACTTAAAAAGTGACTTTTGACCTCAGACTCAGGGAAATGGAGAGAGAGGGACTGGAGGAAAGATCTGGATTGGATAGACAATACTGACTTGTGCTTTTTAGTATAACTGAAAAAAAAAAAAAGAAAAAAAAGAAAAAAAAAGAAAAATTAGTCCTCGTTCTCCTTAGAGATAAGAAAAGGTCTATTATTCTAAACATGCTATGTGTCCTAAAGGCAACAATTTGCTGAGGGTAAGGTAAATCGTCAGTTCCTTTATTTCATATGCTCTTTAATGGGTGAGAAACTGTATTTTCATCTCTTTGTAAGATTGTATCTGAACAGCAATGCTCTGATGCTAACATATTTTAGAGGCTGTCCTGAGCATTGACTAGGAAGTATTTGCACTGAGACCTCTTAAAGCGAGTGAAAAAAGAAGCTGTAAAGCACCAAATATCAAGTTCTCCTTTTGAGCTTCTTTATTTGAAGTAGTCATGGACATTAAAGATGCTGATGAATCAAACACCTTTTCTTTTCACAGGGTGACATTTCTGTAGAAAGCAGGAATATGAACAAGCAATACTATTTTTTTCAAGCAGCTCATTTATTTAGCATGGTCTGCAAGACATAATGCCTTCAGGGTGTTGCTCAGAAAGAAAAGTTAGTCTTCTTTAGGACTTAAAATGAATAAGGTTTCTTAGGGTTACAGAATCAGTCAGAAGTACAGACCTCCAATAGGGTTTATGGTGAGTCAGTTTGCAAATGTATTTCCAAGAATCCTGAAATCTCGTCACAGCCAGGGAATACCATAACTGAGAAGTGACTTGTATTTCTGATGTGCATCTTTGCCCTGGAAACTCTGTACAGACAAAGCCTGGAGAACCTGTAAAAATTCTCACTACACATCCTCTCTTTTTGAGAAAGTTGTAAATTACAGTTGACAATTTCTGTGATCTTTACCTCAGAGTAGTGACCCTTCAGTACTGAGGAGCTCCGAGGATATTGTTCCTTCATGTTAACATTCAGAGTGAGTGAAATTTTGACTTCTGGACTACTGTCTTGCAGACTATGCCAGGAGAGGAACTGATGTTATGATAATTGCCCATGTTTCTGAAGGATGTATTTTGTCCTTGCTATTGCTATCCAAAAGCTATCAGTGCTTCTACCCACAAGCCTTACCTCTGTCAAAAGTGGATAAAACTCAGGGGAAGGTAAGATTTATTTTTTTAAGGGAATGAAGGAAATGAGGCCTGTTATTCCAAGGACCTCCATAATTTGCTTATGTTTATTTACCATATTCTTTATTCAATAGAGCATGGGACACCTGAGGCCACGGAAAAGAAGAGAAAAAGGACAGGAAGTGGTCACAGCACCAAATGTGCCAGCGTTCAAGGAGTGTTTGGATGATATGCTCTAAGGTGCATGGTGGGTTTCTTGGAGCTGTCCCGTGCACCCCTTTCAGTGCAGGACATTCTATGATTTTATGATTAATTGTGAAAAAACAGCCACAAGAAAGGACGATACAACAGGATGAGAAGTACTCTTACACAGCGGAACACTACAGTTTAAAGAGCTGCCACTGCTGCAAGAAACTACTCAGAGACAGATTGATCTCGCTCTTTCTCCTGTAAGTTTTCACATTATATCTCACCCAATAATTTTTAAAATATTCTGTTAAAAGCTAAGACTCAGAGCAGCTTCAATAATCGTAACAGGGGAGGACAAGTAAGGAAAAAAATATGAATTTGATCCCTTCATGTTTAGCTGCAGTGAACATTCTGTTTGCAGTGTGCATTTGCATTCTATACAAAGGAAAATTACATGAAATATAGAAAGGTGAAAATATAAAAATGGTTTTGAGAGGCCTCTGAGAGGCTTTACTCTAGTAAAACTCTTGAGAGGCCACCAATGGTAAAACTTGAAATAAAAGTGCTGAGCATGGCCAGAGTCCAGCAAAGCAAATCAGTTTATGCATAACGTTTCCAAGAGATTGAAGACTACAAATCCTACATATCCAGAATGAAAATCCCATCCTGAAAGCACCACACATTTCATACATGGTAGCAGATAACCAACTGTAATCAGTCACAAACAGGGCATCCAGCACGGTCTCGTGCTGTGAGGTGAGATTCCTTCTCCTGTTGTCAAGACAACTCAATAGATGCTAATGGTGTAAGCTTATTTGGCAGCACTGCTCTATACCACAGTGTGGATATTAATAGGGGGCCTTCAGGCATTCATAAAACATTTAGAATTTTTATTTTTGCCATTTTTTAAAGCAGGCATAATATACGCACAGGTATAAAATGAACACTGCTGTCCATGGAAAATTAAAGAGTACTCTAAAAAACCAAAAATAATGGTAATAAAAATAAGTGTATAGATCAAGTGAAGGATGGATTCTGGACCAGAGTGTCCCAGAAAGGCAAGAAAGTACTTTGACTTTATGCTTTTTCTTTGTGTGGACTCTCAGCTGCTGGGACACTGACTTGCTATGCAACAAAAGGATGGTCTTAACCAAACTGTTTCCTCACTTAGCAATACCCTAGAATTATTCAACCTTTGAGCAGAGGGTAGAAATTCAATGTTGAAGGTGAATAAAAACACAAAAAATTTGAGATGTCACCTTGAATCACCTTGCACATTCAACACAATAAGCAGCTGAGTCTCACAAAAGTTTTTAAGACTTCAAGTGACAAAGTCCACTTCTCATGTTTACAAANCAGGGCTCTGCTCTCTGGCTGCCAGCAGCCTGGTTCTGCTGCCGAGGCCGCAGGCAGGAGCTCCGGCACGGGAAGGGGCAGCGGGCAGCTCGTGTTTGTAGGGGGCCTGGGGCTGCTCACCTGAAGCCACATGTGGAAACGGACCTAGGTTAGGGAACGATGTTCCAAAACGAAGAGGTATGTTTAGGGAAAGAATACATCCTACAAACTTATGTTTAGGGAAAGAATACGTCCTGACAATAGCAGTGCACTCTAGCACTTCCTTACAGTCGATACAGCGAAAGGTGAAACATGTGGTCGGGTCTCAACGTAAAACCAGATGTAACACCATTTTTTTTCCTGAATGACAATTTTCAGGAGATTAAGATCTACAAGTGCATTAGTGAATACATGTTCTATCTGTACTTTCAAAACAACCTTTCCACTGCTGATAGATGGTATGGTTGGAAATAGCTGAAGGAGAACAGCTCTGTCCAAACATATTTCTCACTGTTACAGATGAGTGTGTTTTTCCAGTAGCTAGGTAACCAGAAACACTTCCCTTCAGCTTGTTGGCCTTTGGACTTTTTCGTTTTAAGCAGAGAAAAAGTAAGAAAGAGGAAATTGGGTTAATAGA
Organism: Oxylabes madagascariensis; assembly: GCA_013400675.1. Taxonomy (NCBI): domain Eukaryota; kingdom Metazoa; phylum Chordata; class Aves; order Passeriformes; family Timaliidae; genus Oxylabes; species Oxylabes madagascariensis. Next base: position 37,562 of record VYZR01055876.1, on the reverse strand, counting down.
TGTCTGTGCTAAAGAGACGGGCGCAACTTTGCCCCCTCAAGGGTGGACCAGCCCCTGCAGTTAATATGCACTCTGTAAGGGCTCCTGAAGCCACCAAAACTTGCTTTGTTCTGTTCTCGGACCGCTTTGGAATTCTGCTTGGAAAAGCCCTCACCAACAGTTTTGAGGTCACAGGTGGGTTGAACTGCATTTTTAGTCATTGAAGTGCACAGGAAAATGCAACTAGATCCTCAATTTGACCTTGAAAAATGAAATGCTTTGAAGTGTGGGATTTGCTTCACAGCAGCAATATAAGAACTGTGTCTGCTGGGCTTTAATTTGGTATTGTCTGAAGCTCTTTTATCTTGCCAGATTTCCAGAGGACATTTACTTTCAAATCTCTAGGGAAATCCAGATTTCCAGACGACATTTATTTTCAAATATCTGAGGAAAAGGAACTAATTTTCTATTCCAAACACATTGAAAGGCAACAGAACATAATTCTGTGGGTTTGCCACCGACATTACCTGATGAAATAATAATGAATATTTTTAATAAGAACAGAGGAGATTTTTTCAGCAGCAATGAGAATCAGAATAACTCCATCATATCTGTCCTTGGATTTCTGAATGTTTTGCAGAGAAAGAGATGCAAGTGATTCCACAGATTTCTAAATTTAGTGCTAGGAAGGGAAGATGTTCATAGCAAGAGTATATGGTGAGATTTTAATGGGATGTATTGTTTTACGCAATACCTTTTAGTTGTATTTTAATAAAGACTTCAAAATGTGTTTGAAGGACATCTCTGCATATATGTTTCATTTCTATTAACTGCAAAAATAATGGACCTTCTCCTATTAGTTCTGTGTACTAATTTGCCATCTTTATAGACATCAATAAATATTTACATCATCAATAACATTAGATACCAACAGAAACATTGGTTTGGATATAAATTAATGAAAATAAAGTCAAATATACAACCATGTTAAAAAGAAAAGTTCAGATGTAAATCAATCCATCCCAAAAAAGAAAGGACTCAATTTCCCTAGAAACTGGATATCAAATTCACTTTCCAACTTTTACTGGGTATTGCTTTTACTTTTCCCTCTGACATTTCAGACTTTCTGTAAGAGGCACTGATGTGTTTTCTGCCCAGTGTTTTCTGTTCAGCAGAACTTTTATCACAGGCATACAAACCTTTTCTCCCCAGAAAATGTTTCTAGATCGATGTTTCCGAGTGATCTGCTCAGAACCCACAGGTGCGAGAATATTGATTTCCTGCTCAGGCCCAGAGAAGAGGCAAACCAGGATAAAGCAGGAGAGTAGGGTTGATGTGATGTAGAGAAGCTCTTCCACAGGCAGCGGGGCGGGGAGTGCAGCCGGGCACACACAGGGGAGCAGCAAGGGCTGCAGACAGCAAGGATGTTTGGAGGTGTGTGTCTGGGAAGGTGGGGATGGCAGCTGCCCAAGGGGGGAGCAGGTCACTGCCCCTGCATAAGCACACGGACTGACACAGATCCGTGTGGGGGGCACCACCCAAACCACTGCCACACCCCCCGCACGTGGAGCTGTGGCTGGGTGTGAGAGCTGGCACCAGCCCCCGGTGCAGCAGTGGGAGAGGCAGCCTTTCCAAACAGCACACCAAAGGGATTACTTTGAACTGGGAACCCAATAAGGTTTCAGGGTCTATCTACATGAAACACAAAATCAGCCTCCATCATTCTTGTCGCAGCAGCCTTACAAACAGCTCTGCCTCTCCTGCCATCCTGCTTCCAGCCCATTCCAACTCACAATATGACCCAGTGCGTGTGATGATCTGGTATTTGAGTTTATTGACAGTAGGAAACATTGTGGTCTTCCACAATGAGCTTCAGAAGCCTCACAGCTTTTATTTAAATGATCTTCATTGTTTCCAAATAATTTCAGTGCATAAGTCTTCTGTTGCCAGACTGAGAGCTAAATAGTTCATCTTACATAGTTTAAGGAGTTCTCACATTTCCACATGGTTTGGCTACTGAATATAGGAATCTGTGCCCTGCTTCCTTATAACACACTCTGTAAAACATACTCTTAGGTTTGCTGGTTATTTTCTTTGGCCTATGGAGCCAGCAGTCAGATAAACTTCTGACTTGGACCAAGAAATTTGCAGTGGACATGAATTCAAAGAAACAATTTCTTTCACGCTTCAGGCTGAATGCAAAATTAAATTTTTATCTTAGAATCCTTTGCAGTGTGGGTGAAATCAATGATGCCCTTTTGCATGTGCAGAATGATATAGCCACCAAAAACAATGCATTTTCCTAGCAGCAGTTGAGTCATGAGCAACAAGTAACAAACAGCAGCAAATAAAACCCCACATATATTCCAGCCCTTTTTCCCTGTGAACTTGCCCATGGCTGAAGTCATAGGATGGTCCACTGCAAAGAAACAAACAATGAAATTGCATTAAAGACAGCTCAGCTATTTGAGAAAACAGGGGTCAATTTAGAATGAGTTTTGATAACAACATTGCAACTGCTGTAAAATACCCTGTGTGACACTAAACGGCTTGACCCTGCTCAGTCTTGCTTTCCATAGCTGTTGCTCTAATCTTTGGACAAAGGAACTTGTTGTAATCTGAATTATCTTTAATTATTAAAACAGTAGCAAAACAAAGGATTCACACTTAATGATTTACCTCTGGAACCAGATAAGAAAGTATATGGAGAAATTCTTTGTAACTATTAAGCAATGTCTAGCATACCTCTCATTTTAGGAATCAGCCATTTCTTATGGACTTTGCCTTGAACCAAACCAAAGTTCTGAAGAAAGCTGAAATGGTCAATTAAAATCTTCCATTTTTAGCAGTCCCTTTTTTCTGTTCACTACTGATTTTTACAATCCATTTTTTCTGATACCCTGGTGGTTCTCCAGTAGAACTTAGGTAGAAGAGTAACGTATCATTTTAATGGGAGTTCTTGTACATACACACTCAGAAGCACTAACAACTAACAAAACCAAACTGGTAATGAGTTCTTTAGAACCTCCTCATACAACAGAAGTTAGGCTGTAAACTGAATTTCTCATGTCCTTTTGCTAGAGCATGCAGAAGTTCCGTATTCATTAACGCTCACATCCACCCCTCTCAGCATAAGGGTTGGGGAAGGAAGTCAGGATGTCAGCCTTTGAGGGCCTGGCACTCCAAGCAGAAAGTTGTCACCCGTGGAGTGGATGGCAAGAGGTAATTTAAATGGCAATTACTGCAGCACAGCCAACCATGCCAGCGTTTACAAGGCAGGCTTAAGGGCCCCGAGAAGACGGATTTCTCTTTTGTGGAAACCAAGGTCAGGATGCCCCGTCCTTCCACAGAAACCTCATCCCTATCACATCCCCACCCCAACAGAGCTTCCAGGCAGGCTGGTACTCCTTTCCCTTCCCTTTATGGGAAATGCAGAGGGAGGGAAAGGAGGGAGCTGGACTGCTTCCTCATACCTCTCATATCACATTAACCCTTTTATTTGCATTGAGTGTCGCTAGTTAGCAAAGGGGATGAGAATGCTGCCCTCCTGTTTGGTAAGGACCTCGTTGTCTTGCAGCTTCTCTGGCTTTTCTGGCTACAAAAAAGAAAGAGAGAAAAGAGAAAAAGGAAATGAAAAAGGAAGGAAGAGTCAAACAAAGAAGATTGGGAAAAGGGAAAAGCAAAGGCAAATCTGTTTCTCTGAACTTTTTCATTTCTCTGTAGAGCCAGATCTGCTGCAAGTTAGCAGAAGGTGTTGCACAGCTCTGTAGCTAATCAACAGAACTGGTATCTTTTTTATTTAATTGCTCATAAAAAAAGCAAAATTAAATAGTTTGCCTGGTACTTAGTTCCCAGTCCAGCTGTCTTCAAGTAAGCGTTTTCCAAGGAATCAAAAGATTAAATGTATTTTCCTTGTAACTGAGCAGACAAGCAACACATCTAACACTCAGTGATACTACTAACCACCACCATGTATATGTAGGTTTTTCTATGTTGTCTTTATTACCTGTTCTTAACAATAACTGGTTTCTAGCTGAAAAGTCCCTGTTTCTGACATTTTTCTTTTTTCATTGTATTGTCATATTGTCGTACTGTCTTCTGGTTATTGTTTTGTGTCATATTGGGCAAACTACCCTGAACCTTGGAGAATGCTGCGACTTCCACTGGCAGGGCTCCTAGCGGGACCCCCAGAGCCCCGGGGTGGATGTGGAAGCTCCTGGGAGCTGAGCAGGGTGCCCGTGGCTTGCAGGGTGCTGTGCCCCCCAGCACCGCCTGCCCTGGAGCAGGAACACCCCGGACACGGAGAGCCCAGCCCATCCTGCTGCCCTGAGCATGGGGAAATGTGTGTCTGCCACTGCTGACTGAAATTAGGGTAATCAGTGGCAGGGTGTATTTCTGCTCTTCTAATACACGCAGCTAATTACATTGGGCTATAATCACCTAATGCTAATTTCGACATGATACGGTGAATGAAGTTACATAGAACGTTAACGCCGGCTTGAGGTACTTGGAAGATTTATTTCCTGGGGAATCAATAAGAAGTAGAAGCATTTCCTTGACCATATATATATATATAAAGAAGGCCAAATAATTTTTTCATGCTTTAAGACAGAGATTGGTACAGATTTCACCAATGTCAGCCACATATTGGTGCCCAAGCTGTTGCAGTAGTACCTGTGCCATTTGTGCGTTTTTATAGATCCTATTTATTTTTTGGATAACTGGAAAAAAGAATGAATCCCGTAGTTACAATCAGATAGGTTCACTGGAATGCATTGTTCAAGCACATTATTCCTCTAGACATCCTTTCAAAGTAGCAATATAATAGGATATTGACTGCATATGAATTGATGGAAAGAATGAAGGCTAGTTGTGAGCAAATCATTGAATTTTTCTGATTCAAGTTTTGATCAATAATGTATTAATTTAGAACCCTGAGCAGAAACCTTTTACCTTTTTCTCCCTCTCACACTTTCTAGCTTTCTTTTATCAGTCTATCTGTCAGCATTTAAAAGGGACCCGTTCTGTGCAACGAAATGGAGGCAGTGAAATTGTGAAAGGTTACCAAATTGTAACTTTTATATAAAATGTGTTATTGTGTTACTGTGAAAAGACTTTTTAGTTATTGCAAGATACCAGTGAATTGTGAGCCAACTTTGGCGCACTCACCCTCTTATTATCAAACTAACAGCAAACACCATCTTTTCATCTGCTGCCGTCTGCCTTGGCTGACATCTTTCATGTCCCAGCCAAGCTGTAGGATTCTCAGCTCTAGGCACCCTCTCAGAAATGCTCAGCTATATATTTTTGGATTATTGGATTGTGGAAAATATAATTTCTGTCTGGTGGTAGCAAACAAAATGGAAGGGATTAGATTAGATATGTAGTTTTACATGTAATTATGAACTTAGTTATTACAGGAATTACCAAGAGTATCTAATATCTAAAGAAGTTATTTTTCAATTGTTTTCATGGAAGATAGGAAAATCTCAGAGCTGATAAACTTCTCTGTGATTTAAGAAATCCTATATCCTGTATGTCATAAATTCCCTGTATGACTGTGTACAAGGCATTGTGATTGCCAGTCAAGAATACCCTAGAGAACCATGTTTAATCTTAAAAATATGTCCTTGTTTATTCAAAAGGAATAACATGTGCTCAATATGAAACTAATGCCTTTGTCTTTCTGACCAGGAAGGAGAATCTTTCTCAGCCTATAATAATTATATCACTTCAGTTCAGAAGATCACATCATTAGCCAGACTTTTTTTTTTTTCCTTGTTACTGGAAATTAGGAACTCTGAGTAATTCCCTGATCTGTCTTTCCACTTCAGACTGTAATCTATGTAAAGTTCCTAATTTGTTATAGAATGGAAATGTCATCTAATGTGAGGTTGCCTGGTGCCACTGTAATACAAGTAATAAACAGCAATATCTCATAATATAATGGCTTTTTTCTTCTACAAATAAAGTCAGTGGCAAGGTCTTATATAAAGATTCAAAGGGAAAAAAATACATCATGGTTCATATATTTTTATAATTAGTCTCACAATGACCTGCTAACATGGTCTAATTTATGTGATTACCTGATCAAGTGAAATAGATGTCTCTAAAGACTGTGGTCTGCAATTACTGGAGACAAAAAGTGCAGTACATTTGCTATGCGTGCTTTAGCTTGCAATGAAGAGATTGCTCCAATGCATTTTTTGTCCAAACTTCTTAAGCATTTTGCATAGAATTCATAACTGTTAGGAAAGAATTGGAGAAGTGGAAAGGATTCTTTCACACAAAATACCCCAAAGAACATGTGAATTTTTAATTAATACTATATTCCTATAAATACAGTTACAGTTGCCGTTCACTTTGAAGTTAGTAGATCTGCTCACATCACATAGTTGGACTGGGAAAGTATTTATGTACAAACGTCCATATGTGAAATCATCCTGATCTGGTAGGTTCTTTTTATCCTATTTATCTAAAATAGCTTCAAATATCTAAGTGCAAGAATGAATCACGTAGAGGGCAGGGAGAGATGCTTGAAGCATTTTGGTGTTCTGTTTCTGGTCAGAAACACATTTTTAAAGTAAGTTTTATGAAACATTATGCCAACCACATGCTGGAAGTGACATTTTTCAGTGAACACAGTGCTCTATCTGTCTCTGCTTGGGAGGAGGTGAAAGCAATTAGTGCAGTTGAGATCCAAAGCCAGACAAGGCATGCCTTGCCATGTTCCAGTGCTGATGGGAATTCACAAACAGGGAGCTGTGTTCAAGCGGATTTGTTTGGTGTAGCTGAGGAGAGAACAAAACTCATCTATTGACATGACTTTAGAGCACTGATTCCATATATCCATTTCCCCCTTTAAAAGTAAGACACTGCTATTTGTTTTGAATAGTAAATATTTAAGTTAAAGGAACTGGAAGGGGAGCTGGACCTGGTCTTAAAAATGGGAATTTTTCCTCCTGCCCTGCACTGCTCATTAAGGCAGCAGGGGAGGGAGTCAGAGATCCTTCTAGGAAACCTCCCTTCCAAAACTCAGTTTCCACAGTGCAGTTAGTGGTCCTGGGCTCTTTTTACACCTAAAGGTATTGCTACAGAGTGATTAACATGGATTTATAAAGCTCCTTTAGACTCCTGAGTATCAGGACACTTTGGATGAAATTCGGATAACTCTCCAACATAAGCATTCAGATGCGGTACTTGGTCAGATGAATCAAATTTTTCTCTTTGGAAAGGTTGCTACCATTTTTTTATGTCACAAGAGAAAATGAATGAGAGGAAGGACCTCTGCAGATCATTATCACATTTGAGCACAATTTACTGAGGTCTGTGTGAGTATTTTTGAAATGTTTTGAAATGCTTTTACTAACTTATAATGGAGTCACCGTTCCTGTCTTGGCAATCAAGGCTTCATTCTAAAACGAATTCTCTTGTGTTTCGCTCTGCTTTGCACTTTATCCCATTCTGAATGGAGCATTAGCCAGGGGTGCCAGTCAGTGCCTTTTTCTCCCCCTGATGTGAGGCTGCAGGCAGGAAAGGGCCTGCCAGGAGGGCTCCTGTGAGCACAGGGACCTGCTGGACCAGGCTGGGCTTCTGTTTGACTTGTGGGAGGCAGAAACTTCCCCACCATCAGCTCCACGTCTGTGTGCCAGCCTTCGTGGGGCTGTGCTCAGGTTATTCTCCCAGCCTTCCTGCACTCCTTCTGGGCATCAACATAGAAGTGTGCCAAAATCCAGTCCTTGCTCTTTGCAAGGTATTTTGAGAGCCTAATCCTGAAAGCCCAAGAGAGAAACAGAACATTAATCAAAATATCTTGCTATTGGTAAAATTTTTCACCCACTGCATGGTGAAAGTGTGCTGAAGAAAGGTGAAAAGGTTTTGTTTCCTCTGTGTGCTTTAGTAAAGATGCAGTTTGTAAAAGCTGATAGTGAGTGATAGTGGGTCTGGCTGACACAGAGGTAGTGTTGGGCAAAGAGATCACTCCAGAAGTTCAGCTGCCACAGTAAAGCCTGCATAAAGATCTTACATTTACTCCACTTCTACTGCTTCTATAAAATACAGACCACTAGGAGAAAAGTGAGAGAAAGTAGAAACAATGAGAGACTGAACACAAAAACAAGAGGTATGAGAAATTCAGAACATGAGGAAAAACACTGAAAAATAATATCATTTCATTGTATTTTCTTCTTTTCAGTTGATGTAAATCTGCTTCTCAAGCTGGGAAGGGGGGAACATTTTGAAAAAAAATTCCACAAGAGACTTTTTATGTGAGGTTAGCCAGCAGAAATACAAAAGTCATCTGAATAAAATAGATCCTAAAAACTAGCCTAAACCCCAACAAAACAGTAATGTGTTAAACTGACTTCAAACCTCCCCTCAGAAACCCCCAACTTATCAGTGAGAAAAGCAGATACCAGACTTTCACTGGGCAGAGTGAGATAAGTGCTTCTTCCATTTTGGTGGGGTTTTTTCCTTCTTTTTGTTTCTGCTGTGAGGCATCCAGTGCCAAAAGGAAGATGACTTACAAACAAACGTGTTCTACTCTAAACACTTTGAATTTGGCTCCTGGGACCCAGTGAGGAATTTACTGAGAAAAAAAGGGGATCAAAAAGATTTTCCTACTTCAATTGTTACAAAGTAGTGACCCAGCAAAAGCTGATTCCTACCATTTTTGTCATTCCTCGTCTCTTAATCTTCAGGTCGGTCTCAGCTCTTAACTCATCATGTCAAGTAGATTGGGAGAAATTTATTGGCCTTGACTATGCAAGGAGTAGAGTTTTAGGCTGAATGCACACAGGACAGCTATGAAACAGAACTAAAATGAACCATGGGTAGACAAAGAAACTAGGAAAAATTCCAAGATATTTGCTCATGAATAGTGTCCAAAGTCCTCAACTCTGTGACATGAAGTAGATATAATTCTTTGAAAAGTTATTTTACACCTTCAAACATGATCCTGAAAATGGAGTTATTTTTGATTCTTCCATTTTCCTTAAATAATTGCAATTGCAGAGAAGACATGAATGTACTAGTAGAATGCAATGAAATCCGAAATTTGAAACAGATTATATATTCCAAGTGGAGAACACTGCAATTGATTTATTCAAAATGCAACCTATCATTAGGAGTCAAGGACTCTCAGAAACATAAGGGTTCTGAATTAAAATGTCAATTTTTCCTTTAAAAGTAGATATTAGCCATCTTTCCTTTCGCTATATATGGTCTGGCTTAATTTGCACAAGACTTAGATTAAATAATACACCTTAATGAAGATAGTTTCTTGCTAAGAGTGTTAACTCATTTTGCCATTGCCCTAGGCAACACTGGCTCTGCCTCCACTGTTAAAAAAGGCTCTATTTTCCAAGACAAGGAACTGGCATATTTTATTTTACCTGCAACACTTCTATATATAGGGAATAATTTTTAGAGTGGCCTGTGTTTAAATATATATTTATCACATTTGCACAAAGGGGAAGGGTGGGCCCATGATGGCTGTGCTAATGCAAGGCTTTAAGAGATCTAGGGTTAATTTGATGACTTGTGCTTTATTTATGTAATTTTCATCAAAAACAATTGGCACTCGAACTGCGGCATGGGTAGGATTTAGGTGTTGAAGTCCAGAACCACAATCCTCAAAATCTAGGCTTATTCTCTGCAGGATCTTCATATCATTATCTCAGAAGGAATATTGGGCAAAGGCTGCTTTCAGGTGCGTCTCACTCATCCCTAGAGCTTGTGCCAAATGATGAATACACAGAAATAAGTCCTAGAAACCAACATGCTTTTTGAACCAGGAGCTCTAGTAACATTTTAAAAACTATCAGATTGGGAGACACCTAGCTATTGTTCGGAATTTGGTTACATTTCCAAGCATTTTTTTACCCTCAACTAACATAACTATTACTTTTCATAAATTAGCATTGTACAGTAAATCTTACTTCAATTAGTTTTTTGTATAGATTTTTACTACATCTGATTCACTTTGATAAAACGTTGTGGTTGTTTTTCCTTGTTGATGCATTAAAATTGTTAAGAGATTTTCAATGCATTTCAGTTTTGTGCATCAGAAATGTTATTTTTTAAAATTACCTTTTAAATGCTCAGCATCTGTTTAGCATTGAAATGCTAAATACTCTGGAGGCTGGATTTGCTTTCCCAAGTACATTATTATGAGACATAATAAATCATAATTAGAATTTTAGTCTAATATATTATTAAAGCAGTGCTGCTTAACTGTTCTGGCAAATGCCATTGCTGCTGTCTTAGGTCTTCAATGGGCAGTATCTCAATTTAATGGGCTCCTCAAAACCAGTTGGGAATTTAAAATTTATTTTTCTTCTACATTTCCTAAGTAATTTTGAGCTTCTGGCTCTGTGAAACCAAAGCCTTTTTCCCTTCCATAAAGACATCTGAAGCTTCAACTGAACCAGACTAATTTTTGTAAAAATTAATCACCAATTAATTAAATTTTCACAAAACACATTCTTGAAGAAGAAAGAGGAAAACCAAAATTACCAGGAGATGTTAGCACTTTTACATGCATTTAAATGAAGGTTTTGGAAGCTGGGGGTTGTATCATCAGGATTTACAGCGGACAAAGGTAAAAAGTTACAAAACTTTGTGTCAGGAGGACGTATTTTTCCAGGAAGAGCAATTTCCCAGTGATGAAAACAAGGCGCATGGGGAGACACTACAATCCGGCCAGAGCCCCTTCCCTGGCGGCAGAAAGCAGGGTAAATTTTCTCTGCCTGTGCTGTTGACAAAACCCCTGGAGAGCTCTGTGAGCGCCACAAGGGAGGCGCAGAGGTCCCTGCTCCTGTGCAGGGGATGCACAGCTGGGGCTGTGTCTGCCCTGGGAGCCTGGCTGCGCTTCTCCCGCCTGCATTTCCCAAAGACAAGCAGGCTGCAGGCATGTGGCACGTCGGAAGAAACCCGTGTGGCCCCAGGGTGTTGTTTCCTTTGCTTGGTTTTCAGGAAGACACGGAATTCTGATTCAGTTAGGCTGTTCTGAACATCCTACTGATGTAGTTTGTTTGCCAGAGATTTTTGGTAACAGAGAGTGGTTTGTACTGAACCAGACACCCATTTTCTCTTGGCTGCTATTCAGAGGCATAATTGTTTACACAAAATATTTTTTTTTCAGTTTTTTTCCTGTGAATTTTAAAGATTCCCTTCACCATATGTAGAGACAAGGAAAGCAAATGATGCTGACAGCTACTGGTCTATAGAGGTTAATCTCTTTTAAATGAAATGTAAGGCCAGACCTTTCTTGTTAGCTATAAAATATTATTCCCACAGGTTTGCCTATTTTCAGTCTTAAATATCAGGTTATCACTTAATTGCTTGAGAATACGTGTGCAGGAAACACCTATTCAGAAGAAATGTTCTGCAGACCTCCTGCATACCCTGATCTGCTGTAGTACACCTCATCCATTTAGAGCTGATAATGCCTCAAGCAAATTCCTGTGAAAGATTTTGTACTGCAAGGTCCAAAGAGTTTTGTTTTTGTTTTTTTTTTTCACACTCGTTAGGATTATCTACTGTGGCTTTTGTTTAATGCTGTTACCAGTTTCGTGTTCCTAAATAATCCTAAAAGCTATGTTGGGATTCCTTTGTTTATTTAGTTGTACATAAAGTTTGAGGAACTAAGCTCAGATTTTTATAGGGAGATTATATACCAGGCGTTTTATTCCTCTTTTTCACATCCTTAATGTTTCCAGGGTAAGTTAAGATACTATAAATCAAGCCAATTCAAATAGCGAACATATGTAAAATAAAGGAAAATTGGGCTGTATGAAATAGATAAACTAATGTTATTGCAGGTGGACAGTGGGCATGCATGCACTCTTAACTCTAGGGAGACAACCAAAATGCAATGCAAAACAGGGTATTTCTGGTCTAAATTTCTTATGCTTTCACTTAAATACATTCTTACACAGCATGCACTACTCTACTGCAAATTCTTTCCATGGTGTTTGCTCATTTTTTATTTACCCTTTTAAATACAGAAAACTCCTCATCGCCACAAGAAGGAATCTGCACAGCCTCTCCAAGCAGGCAGGGCTGAATGAGCTGGGAGGGAGGAGTTGTTTTCACTTGTTCACTGAGAACTTTCAGTACAGAGTCACACAGAGAACCCAAAAAGGACCCCTATAAAGGCATTGTCACAAGGCCAGTACAGAACAGAGCCTCGAGGGAACTGGGGGCAGTGCCTGGGTGCCTGGGAGCTGATTTCAGGGCTCCCCAGGGCTCTGAACTTACAAACACCTTCTTGTACAGAGGCCTAGGAAACCTCGCCAGGACAAAAAAATAATTAATAACCAAAACACGTGGAGCATCAGAAGATATCCAGCACCTCAAAGGTGTAGGTTTTACACTTCATCTGCACTTATTCTTTTTGAATACTTAGGTTTTGCACGTGTATTTAATATTGGCATTTTAACCTGTTCTGGTAATTATATTTCATTATGAATAGTACACCTTTGATTGATAGATGGAGCTGACACTATTAATTAGGATTTAGACCCTACTTCCTTTAAAGTCAATGACAAAAATCCCATTGACTTCAAACAGCAGAGGATAAAGCTGTAAAAATTAAGTTTTTCTTGTATTCATATCAAATAAATTGCTAATACCTAGACTCTGCTGAAAGATGATGAGTATTTATTTATGGGGTGACACCGGGAGTAAAGGATGCCTTAACTCTTGCTACAGAGGCTTCAATTTCAGATTTCTTTGCTATTGAAAACTGAAAAGGTGCTGTGGCATGCAGGTGCCCACCACAGCCACTCTATCCCTCCCCTCCTCATCTGGACAAGGGAGAGAGAATATAACGAAAGACTGGTGGGCTGGGATCAGGGCAGGGAGAGATCCCCCAGCAACTGCTGCCGTGGGCAGCACAGACTGGACTCGAGGGCAGTTGTTTGTCTCCCACGTTCTCCCTGCTCTCTCCCCTGGCTGCAGCTGGCCAGGGTTTTCCCCCTGTTGTCCCACAGGGGTTCTCACCCTCACTGGTGGGCTCAGCCTGGCCCAGAGGTGGGTCCATCCTGGAGCCACCTGGCACGGGCTCCATCAGACATGGAGCAGCTTTTCACAGAAACCCAGCCCCGTGGTGCCCCCTNTCAGTGAGGCTGTTCTGAACACCCTACTGATGTAGTTTGTTTGCCAGAGATTTTTGGTAACAGAGAGTGGTTTGTACTGAACCAGACACCCATTTTCTCTTGGCTGCTATTCAGAGGCATAATTGTTTACACAAAATATTTTTTTTTCAGTTTTTTTCCTGTGAATTTTAAAGATTCCCTTCACCATATGTAGAGACAAGGAAAGCAAATGATGCTGACAGCTACTGGTCTATAGAGGTTAATCTCTTTTAAATGAAATGTAAGGCCAGACCTTTCTTGTTAGCTATAAAATATTATTCCCACAGGTTTGCCTATTTTCAGTCTTAAATATCAGGTTATCACTTAATTGCTTGAGAATACGTGTGCAGGAAACACCTATTCAGAAGAAATGTTCTGCAGACCTCCTGCATACCCTGATCTGCTGTAGTACACCTCATCCATTTAGAGCTGATAATGCCTCAAGCAAATTCCTGTGAAAGATTTTGTACTGCAAGGTCCAAAGAGTTTTGTTTTTGTTTTTTTTTTTCACACTCGTTAGGATTATCTACTGTGGCTTTTGTTTAATACTGTTACCAGTTTCGTGTTCCTAAATAATCCTAAAAGCTATGTTGGGATTCCTTTGTTTATTTAGTTGTACATAAAGTTTGAGGAACTAAGCTCAGATTTTTATAGGGAGATTATATACCAGGCGTTTTATTCCTCTTTTTCACATCCTTAATGTTTCCAGGGTAAGTTAAGATACTATAAATCAAGCCAATTCAAATAGCGAACATATGTAAAATAAAGGAAAATTGGGCTGTATGAAATAGATAAACTAATGTTATTGCAGGTGGACAGTGGGCATGCATGCACTCTTAACTCTAGGGAGACAACCAAAATGCAATGCAAAACAGGGTATTTCTGGTCTAAATTTCTTATGCTTTCACTTAAATACATTCTTACACAGCATGCACTACTCTACTGCAAATTCTTTCCATGGTGTTTGCTCATTTTTTATTTACCCTTTTAAATACAGAAAACTCCTCATCGCCACAAGAAGGAATCTGCACAGCCTCTCCAAGCAGCCAGGGCTGAATGAGCTGGGAGGGAGGAGTTGTTTTCACTTGTTCACTGAGAACTTTCAGTACAGAGTCACACAGAGAACCCAAAAAGGACCCCTATAAAGGCATTGTCACAAGGCCAGTACAGAACAGAGCCTCGAGGGAACTGGGGGCAGTGCCTGGGTGCCTGGGAGCTGATTTCAGGGCTCCCCAGGGCTCTGAACTTACAAACACCTTCTTGTACAGAGGCCTAGGAAACCTCGCCAGGACAAAAAAATAATTAATAACCAAAACACGTGGAGCATCAGAAGATATCCAGCACCTCAAAGGTGTAGGTTTTACACTTCATCTGCACTTATTCTTTTTGAATACTTAGGTTTTGCACGTGTATTTAATATTGGCATTTTAACCTATTCTGGTAATTATATTTCATTATGAATAGTACACCTTTGATTGATAGATGGAGCTGACACTATTAATTAGGATTTTGACCCCACTTCCTTTAAAGTCAATGACAAAAATCCCATTGACTTCAAACAGCAGAGGATAAAGCTGTAAAAAATAAGTTTTTCTTGTATTCATATCAAATAAATTGCTAATACCTAGACTCTGCTGAAAGATGATGAGTATTTATTTATGGGGTGACACCGGGAGTAAAGGATGCCTTAACTCTTGCTACAGAGGCTTCAATTTCAGATTTCTTTGCTATTGAAAACTGAAAAGGTGCTGTGGCATGCAGGTGCCCACCACAGCCACTCTATCCCTCCCCTCCTCATCTGGACAAGGGAGAGAGAATATAACAAAAGACTGGTGGGCTGGGATCAGGGCAGGGAGAGATCCCCCAGCAACTGCTGCCGTGGGCAGCACAGACTGGACTCGAGGGCAGTTGTTTGTCTCCCACGTTCTCCCTGCTCTCTCCCCTGGCTGCAGCTGGCCAGGGTTTTCCCCCTGT
>VYZR01055876.1:5309-21723 GCA_013400675.1 Oxylabes madagascariensis | reverse complement strand
ATGTTAAGTCTGTATCAGAATACCTTATAAAAAGTAGTAAGAATTAGACAATAAAGTATTTTTTCTGTGCTCTTTGCCTTCTGAAATATTTGGAGTCTCTCATCTTTTTCTCATGTCCTACAATGACACTGGGCACTGATATGACACGGGCCTTGTCCAGGGGAGGTCAGGCCCCTTGCCTGCTCACGCCTTCGAGAGGAGCATCTAATGCTACAGCCTGAATTTCTCTTCTGCAAACAGGCACAGGACCTGCCACAGAGGGCAGGGAGTCATTACCTCCTACCACGTGGAAATGATTAAAGAAATAATCATGATCTGCACTGTCCAAGTTACAGCCCTTCACTTCCCAGATGAGTTAAATTAGTACAATCGCAGCCTGATTAAACCACATCTCTTGCATCTTAATTTCCTTCTGGTGTATCTGGTTCAATCAGCCTCCTTCCAATAGATTCACATTTCCATTTAGAGTATCACACCAGCCTTGCAGATCAAAGTGGACATTTATCAGAGTCCTTTACAATGAACAGTTATAATGGAGCTCTCAAAAACTAATTTAGGATACAGCAGCCTACATAGATCTTGTTTTCATAGCAAGTTGCTTTTAAATAAATGTCTGATAATGCTAAGAAAATGAAAAATGAATTTGCATAGGATGGGGTTTTTTTTAAGTCTGCTAAATGTATGCAGAAATATATTTATCTGATGGGATATATGCAGGAATTGGATGAACAAAAAGGTCTCTTCTATCTATAAAGATATGTGGTGGTAACCAATTTATGAGAAATTATATATAGTGCTATGTACTTACTGATGGAAACTTAGGAACATAAGTCAATGATAAAATCACAATTAAAACCTCCTTAGATTATTTTTCAGGGAAATGTAATTGTATTGTTAAGTAGGTTTTAATTTCCACACTACTTAGGCACATAGCAAAAAAAAAAAAAAAAAGAAAGAAAGAAAAAAGTTATTAACATATATAGAAAGATGTAGAATTACCCTAGGAGAGCGTAAAAATTCTTTTCTAGGGCCCTGACTACTTCATTTTGTTGGATTGTTGAGCATTTTTACAAGAATATGTCACAAAGTTTTGATTTGGGAGACTATTTCTCAGTTTGTGAGAGATACGTAACACAAACACCTTAAGTGTTTAAAAGCATGAATAAAGCCAAGAAAACACATAGTTACAGCGAAGACTCAATGTTTGTTTCACTTGCTTGCTCCTCAGATTGGATGGGGTGAACCAGAACTTTGCATGAAATATGCAAAATTTTGGTAAATATAAATCTGCAACAGCAAGAATATTCCAATTAGCTTAGTTCTGAAAAAGCAGAAAAGGATGCTCCAGGATAGCAGAAGAGTATAATTAATTTGCATAGATTTAACATATCAATTACAAGCTAATCATAATGATTCACCTATACCATAGCTGGAGGCTTACAGAGATGTTAGAAAATGCATTGTTGTTGTTATTTTTACTAATACCAAAAAATTCTGAAATATTCTGTATCTGCTTTTGAAGTGTTCTGAGTTTTCTAGTTCCTATTTCAAAATCAGGATGGGATTTCACAAATAAAAATACATTGCTAACAACTAGCAATCAGTTAGAAAACAGTTAACAGGGAAATGTGTTGCTAAATTTAAAATTTATTTTTGCCATTATTGTATCACTTCTACCTTCTCTGAATTCCAGCTGATCTTTTCTGTTCCCTTCTAACTGGGAAGGAAATTGTTAAAGAACAGAAACTGGACAGCTAAAATCAGATGTTCAGTTTTAGAGGCTGAGTTTGTTATATGCCATCAGTGCATGCTGCTCACGCGGTGAGGATGGCTTTGTTATTTTGTACCTCAAATGTAAAGCTGTCACTTTCTACACAGTCAGATAATGGGTCATCTCCAGTTTGCAGTTTCACCCAGTTTAGGGGATTTCTAAATTGAAAAGTTGAATGGTTCTCAATAATATCCATAGTGTTGATTTCTTTTTTTGTGTGTGTCCAGGTCTGATCTCATGCTATTCTAATATTTTTATTGACTCTAATAAAAGAAACAAACGTTTTGCATTTTTTGTCTTAATTTGTTACGATTAAAGGTCACACGGCTTTTTACCATGAGGCTGAAATTCAGTTTAATTTCTAATAAATAAGTTAAAGAAATTAAGACCCTTTAAATCGAAACATCATACACAACAATTAAAAAAATTCTACAAAATTCAGCAGAAGAAATCAGAATCTCCACAGTCCACTGAGGTCATCCAACCAAAGCGAGTCACTTGACAGGCTGTTTATCCCATCGTATTCCTGACTTGTGTCTGACCAGCAAGGTTCAGGGACATCCAGGATTTATTAGAAACAGAGGTCATTCCCTAAAGTATATGACATGCTATTTTCAGGCCACTGGTGTTGAAATAGAGAGAGATGTTGTCTCAGGTGAGTCAGGGATTTAAAAGCCAGCTAATATGTCAGAGAGGATCTGCGAGATTTGCCTCCACTGAAGAATTATTGCAGGGGTAGAAGCATTTGCTAGGTGTTGTGGTCAGGCAGGGAACGTTACTGAGATCATCTGAAGATACTCTTTGCCTCTGGCAGCAGTTCACACCTTGCTTCTCACCCAGTATCACCTTTTAAAATCAGCAGGCCCTGTGAGAATCTTATAATAAATTGTTTGTCATTGTCAAAACAGCCTCTGATGCAGTATCTAAGGAACATCAGTAAAGAACTGCAATACAACCACGAGTTTTAATGGGTAGTAACACTTGATGGTAACCAACTGTGCCATATTTGACAATGACTGCCTTAGGTCAAGCTCTTTGCCTATGATATGTATAGTATTAAATAATTTGGCTAATTATACTCACGTCTTTACATTCACGTTCTCAAGTAATTAAGTAATTCTGTCCTGAACTGATTGAGTTTTCCATTGGACTGTTCTTCAGATAAGAACAGTTTTCAGAATAAAATTGAGGCATGCATCTTTTATGAACTCCAGTGATTTTCTTTTAAGAGAAAGAGAAGGAGCTAATGGTGGTTGAGTTACTTTTTGTTTGCCAGTAGTTATATCCACAAGAGCAACTTTGCCTAAGTCTTAGTGCTGGATACCATAGCATATTGCAGAGTTCATTTTTTTTCATAAGTGACCTTATAAAGTACATGTTTCTGAGATGCTGAAAAAAATTCTATTGCTTGCCTACAAGAAATTTGAAGATTTGACTCACAGATACATTCCTGATACACAAGGGAGGCTTAGGAATTACCCTAGACATTTAGAACAAGATGGTGAAGGTGTGTTGAATCACTACTCTGTACAGAATAATTTTTAATCACATATATTTATATTTTGTCAACATAAATTTCCCCTGACCTTTGTCTCTGAGATATACCTAAGTTAATAATTTAATGCTTACGGGTATTAATATTGATGGCATCATACCTTCTGCAATTAGGGGATGAACCTAGGTCCTCCAAACTGATTGGTAGAATTTGTGCTTTCAAGAAGATTTAGGGAGATCTGTCCGTCTGATGGTAAATGCTTAACTCTGGCTGTATAAAGGTTACTAAATTAAGCATCCAAAGAAGTACTCATGAGTATTACTCCTTTCTTAAAAAATCTTGACCCCCATCTTGATGTAGACATCACAGCTGACAAGGTGCTAAAATGTGAAGTACCTGAGCCTGTGAGAAGTCCACAAGGTGAGAAGCAGTGACACCTAAGTTTACTGGGCAGTTTTGCTGTGTACGTATTCACGCACAGTACTGAATGGAAAATGACACACTCTTGGCATCTGATTAGTCATGATACAAAAGCCACAGGGAAAAATGTGTAGTCATAAGGATGAAGTTCCCAAGTGCCTTGCTTTAGCAGCATTAGTGGTATTTCTGCAGATTAGAAAGGGATTACTCTTGAATTATTGCAAATGCATCAACAACATTAAAGCTGAGGGTCCAACACAAACCAAAGGAGTAAATGTATATTCCTCTCATATTTGCACAAACATAAACCCATGAGCTTCACCCTAAATTTAGCTTTAATTGTAAACTATTCAGTAACCAACTGTTATTTCTACATGCGTCCAAGCTTACATACACTAAAGTCTCTAAATTTGCCATTCCCTAAGAGCAGTGTCTCACCATGTAAGAAATCTGAGCTGTGCAAGAAAAAAGAGCTTCTGTTTTCAAATCTTATGAGCTGGCATAAAACACTAAATTAATATCCAGACGCTATATTTATTATACCTGACAAGAGGTAATAAGGTGTTATTAATACATAATAAGTATCATGCATAAGGAATGTAATGAAGATGCAGTCTCTGACTTTAAACCAATTATATCATTTCATTGCTTTATGTTGCAAAATTTGCCCAAATTTTCTGAAGAGTTCAAAAGGAATAGAATCAATACATCTTGAATATTTTGTTTTGTAGATCTGATCAAAATGCTGCCAGTCTGTCTCGTGAGTCTCAGTAGTATTTTCTAGCTGAACTCAGAGAGAGATACCTGAATATATTGCAAACCCATCTTTATCTTTAACAGAAGGATGTTTTTGCAAAAAAAGAAGACTCAGTGTGGGACCATACCTGCAGCCCAGAAGGTCTGAAAGCCAAAAGATTAATTCAAAGCTTCATACAGTGCCTTATGGAAGCCTTATTCCTGCAATTTCTGTGCTTGAGAATGGCAGTATTGCGGATGAGAGAGAATACCCTGTTTCCCCACTTCTTGTTCATTGCGTAGATTTTTCAATATTTTCTTTCATTAACCTTTAATTAAAATTTTAAGGCTCTGTAGTTCATTGGAGCAGCTCCAGATTCCAATAGTAGGTAAATATTAATATTATTCATCACTGTCATTCAAACCTAATTTTCTTTCCTACCTCTGTTGGTATCCATATAAAAAAGCATCCAACTGAAAGTGTTATATTTAACAAACAAACAAGCTTGCCTGTAATACTTCAAGCTAAATATTGAGAGGAGGATTTGTCAAGCCTACCATATGGAAAAGTTTCTGGAAAGGAAGATGCTGCTTGAAGTAAGACCAAGAACAAAAATGTGTGACGGGCTAGAGTGTCTGTTAATAATTATTTTTACAACTGTACATCAGTGCATCACACAGTTATAAGCACAGTCATAATGACAGCTGGGGGGGAGCAGCAATGGCTCAGACTGTGGGGAACTTTATCTTGAAAGATTTCAAATATGTCATGGATGGAACAGACTACAGAACAGACTCTTGGAAAAGGATGTGTCCCCTTGTTTGCTCTCATGAAAGGAGTGTTTAGAGAAGAGAATCTCTGCCTAGCCCAGAGGTGCATAGTTAATCCAGAAACTGGACTAACTGGATGAGTGCCTCAGGGCACACAGATGATTTAAGGTCCTAGGAGGAATTTCTGAGCTCTGTCATATTTGAGCTGTATCACTATAATTTTTTGACCAATGCAATAATGTTCGTATGTGTACTGACTTCCACGGATTTCTCTCTCACATGTAGAGGAAAGACAAAGCATTGCCATAAACGTTCCCTAACATCAGGTCAGAGCAGCACACATTGTCAATCAGAAAAAAGAAGGAAATGCAAGAAGCAACCAGGATGTCATTTACTGGTCTTAGTCTAATGAATTTTTAGGCTTTTCCAAACCTACACAATCAGCAAAATTCAAACCTGATCCCCCTTCTGTTATACATGAACATAATTGTCTGGTTGTGGCATTTTGTGCATTGGAAGCATCTGTTTGAGCTCCAAAAAGAGTAACTGCCTTATTTCAGTTCATACACATAACTTGAAATGAAAGCAGCTGAAAATACACCACGTGCTACAAAGCCTTTCTTTCTTTGGGGAGGGGAGGAGACATTTGCCTTCAGCCATGGGCTGCAGCAGCTCTCCTAGAACTGTCTGGCACTGGTGGGAAGTGAGAGGGGGAAAATGAGAGAGAACATTGCAAGACAGAGAAATCAGGGCATTTTCTGTCACTGAACCAAACTTCTCTACCTCCCTCTGTACCTACTGCCTAAGAATCTGAGAAAAAAAAATTATCAATTAAAAACTGTGCTAAGCAAAGTAATCTTCAACTGATGCTGAAAATGTCTGAGATGCTGCAAAGCTACATAAAAAGAAACATGGTAATTTAAAACAAGCTATACAGGGAGTATGGAGTGATTCAGAAGTCTCTTGTAAATCAAAGGTCTCACTCTTCTGAATAGATGACTTTCATTAATTTTTTTTCCTGCATGATTATAAAACAAATGAGTCAGCCTATTAAGATCAAACAAGGGAAAGGAGGTACTGTGTGCTTAACTTTCTCTGCTATCTATGCAGTTATTAATCCAGTGCAGAAAATAAAATCTTCATAAAACATACTTGAGACACACACCATTAGACAACACTGTTTTGAATTAGTAGACAATATTCTATTATTAGACAACACCATGTTTTGAATTTTAATTTTTTTTAACTTTTGATTTAAAATTTTAGCAGAAATAGTTTGAATAACTGAATAAATGAAATTTTAACTCATTCCTAAAAGCTATTGTCTTGCATAAATTAAAATAAAAAATATTTCAAAAAGATGTTAGTATTTGGTTCCCTAAAACTTCTCTCTTAATGAAAATTTCAAAGGTCTTCAGTTGAGTCTACCCACAGAACAGAGTCGAACAGTTCCAGTATCTGCTTTTCCCTCCATTTGTGGAAATATATGCCTGGGGACAGCTTCTGTCAAGAGAAATAAACCTCACCAGCCAGATAAAAGTGGGCAAGCAGGAAGCACATTAAAAGCAGCATCTTGCACTGTGAAAGGAAAGTGATAAGAGCTGATCCTCGCTTTCTATGGCAGATGATATGCCTGTAAACGAGCATTTGGTTAATAGCGCCTTATCTCATCTCCAGAGAACCTGTCTGGACAGTATGATTGCAGGTTTGTTTTTTTTTTTGCTTTGTCGCAGTGTTATTTTNGGTTAATAGCGCCTTATCTCATCTCCAGAGAACCTGTCTGGACAGTATGATTGCAGGTTTGTTTTTTTTTTTGCTTTGTAGCAGTGTTATTTTCTGTTTTAAGAGAAAAAGAAACAGTTTTCTGCATTGGCAGTGATTATGAAGAAGGTTGGCACCATTGCATTTCAGCAGTTTCATTTGTAAGGGCTTGCATGTGCAGGAGTTCTTGCCCCTCCAGGCAAACCCAACCCGCCCGGATGGGTACCTGCTGCCTGAAGCCTTGCTGCCTGCTGGTACACTGCTCTGGGAATTTAGGGGTGCTCAGCATCACTGCCCTCAGCGTGGAGGCAGACCACAGCAAAGAGTTCTGAACAGCAGTGTTTAAATGGGAAGAAAACCTCGTACTGCTCTGCACGTGGTCAAAGAGCTACCTGTGTCCTGGTCAGCCATGCAGCCATTTTTTATTTGGCGCCTTTCGAATGCAAAGCTGTGGAAATGACGTACCACAGAAATGTGGAGCACAGCCTTTGTGTGCCACTGCCGATTTTTTAGAGCAATCCTTGCTGCCCGTTGTTTGAACTGCTGGGGCTCTGTACTCCCAGCCAAGGCAGAGTGCCTCCTGATCCCCTGCTGGGGAGTCCCACCAGCAGCCTGCTCCTGCTGCTTCAGCTCAGCAGGACACTCTCTGTGCAGTTTATTCTGGAGTTTCTGAGTGATTGCATTCATAACCCCACTGAAGTCTTCTTGGAAAGCAAGATCTCATTTTGTAGCACATAATATATCTAAGAAATGGGCTGTTGGGAATTCATTAACATTGCAAACTAAAGGGGATTGCCATGTTGTGAGCAGTACCGCATGATGTATTTTAAAACCACCTCTGGCTTAAGTTTTCCTGAGTTTTCCTCTTAGTCCTTTGGAAAAAGCTCCTGATGTCCAGGCGATGAATAGTGAAGTCAGATGACCAAGAGCAACCTTCTCTCTTGCTGAAATGAACCAGAGGTACATAATATATGACCAGTCAGAGTGTCTGGCTTTTAAACTGGTACCAACAAAAATTATCCTTGTCCCTTTGGAGGGATAGATAACATCATAGCTGAGATTTTTAAATCTATGCCCTGCTCATCTCTCACTGCAATTTGTGCTGCTCTGGTTTTCTGTCTAGACCCTTCTGAGCAGAGCCCAGCTCACTGAGCATTAGTCAGTTAATGCCATCCCTGGCTCTCTGGACTGTGTTTTGTCTTGAAATGTGTGTGAAAAAGTAGACAGTGTGAGCTAACTTATACTTATCAAGGCTGACAAAGCAAGAGGAAATTCTGTTGAAGGAAGACATGGAAATTTAGCATGCAGATGACAGACAGAAGATATATTAAATTCCCAGGGTTGTGTGGCCAGTGATGTCTCTCTTTCTCTGACAGATCCCCATTTGTTATTTTGCTTGTTGCCCTTTTGACGGTAATTTGCTTCTTCATTTTGGTCATTCTCAGGCCTCCTGATGACAGGCACATGAGAAGAAGAGTGCAGAATATTTTTCTTAGCCTTTCTAAACTCCTGGGCACTTTTCAAGGAGAAAAGAGTAATGAGAGTTCAGCTTGCTTTTTTTTTTCTTTCCCTTCTGAAGGTGCTACTTGAATACTATCAGGAGGAAAAGCAAGCGCCTGTTAATTTCACACGCTCACATACGTGCATGCAGACACACACACACACAAACCCTCACAGAAGCAGGAGAGTTATGCCTGCAGGGTTCAGGCTGAGCTGAAGAACAAACTGTTTTAATGAATATTTTGATCAATCTTGCCAAATTGATTTAGAGTGTGAGTACAGCCTGGGAATTTTCCTCATTAGTAGTGAAGTTCATGTTGGAGGAACATGGAGTGGTGAGCTCATTAGTATCAGCCTGCCTGTGTCTGAAGGCGCACACGGTGACAGGATGACACGAGTGACGAGAGACAGGGGCTGCAGTGCTGCATGTTAAAAATATCCCTTGCAGGGCGGCTCTGAAATATTAATTTTACTAACATAGTTCTTACAATCAGTTACCAAGAATTAATAGAAGAGAGAGTTGAGTCGAAAGCATTTCCCTAAAAGGAAATCTGCTGGCTCCTTTGGTGAAGAGTGAAACAAATACTGGAACATCTGCCGTGGATTAGCAGCTTGTTTGCTTCAAAAAGAGGAACATGCAGCAGATGTGTTACACAGGAAATCACAGCTATTTCTCTTTGCTGAGCAGAAGCATACACAAGATTGCCAGGCTGGCTTTGCCTGTAATACACCTGCGCTAGCAAAACAATGCTGCAAAGAAATAAATGAATAAAAATAAAAGCAGCAGGAGGAGCACAGACGAAACGGGCAGACCTGTGATGCCATGATGGTCTGGCAGCCAACCTCATCTACCCTCGACTGTAGCCAAAGCATGGCAGCAGCCCCAAGGAGCCCTTAGGGGCCATGACAGAATAACCTTCCAGTGGAAAACATTCCCTCCTAACNTTCAAAAAGAGGAACATGCAGCAGATGTGTTACACAGGAAATCACAGCTATTTCTCTTTGCTGAGCAGAAGCATACACAAGATTGCCAGGCTGGCTTTGCCTGTAATACACCTGCGCTAGCAAAACAATGCTGCAAAGAAATAAATGAATAAAAATAAAAGCAGCAGGAGGAGCACAGACGAAACGGGCAGACCTGTGATGCCATGATGGTCTGGCAGCCAACCTCATCTACCCTCGACTGTAGCCAAAGCATGGCAGCAGCCCCAAGGAGCCCTTAGGGGCCATGACAGAATAACCTGCCAGCGGAAAACATTCCCTCCTAACCCCCCCTGAGTTAGTGGTTGCCTTACGGCCTGAAGCATTGGACTTTATGTCCTCTATAAAAACACTTTGTGCTCTCTAATGTAACGAGGTAGCTTCTGATTGTACATAAAAATGTCCACTCTTTGTAAATCCTGCTACAGTCTTGACCCCAGTGATGCCATATGGCAACGAGTTCCAAAGGTTAATTATAAGTTTTGTAAGAATGTCTTCATACATTTTAAATCTGTTGCATTTAAATACTTTTGAATACCCTCTTCTTCTTCTATTGTAGGAAAATTTATATAGAAGTATAGACACTCTACAATATGCAATTCCTACATTTATCTCAGTATTTCCCTTCTGCTATGCTTGAAATAGTCCCAAACTCACCACGAATTGAGTGGTTTTTAACACCAGTTTTTAAATCTCACTGCCTCTGTCCTGTCTTTGAAACAGGTACCTCAGTCATCAGCATGTCATCCCAAGAAAAGTTCTTTATTTCAGCCATTTTCATCACTGGCATTATACATAAAGGTGGTTCCTTTTTTGCTACATCCTAGTATTTTTGCCTTCCCTTTCACTGACTAAGACACTTAGAACAATATTCAGGATTATTTTTTTTTCTTTTTTTTTTTTCTTTTTTTCCTAAATAGATGTTTTGAATTTTGAAATTCTAGGTGTGAATTTATGACAGGGATACAAAAATTATTTTATCAAAGTTAAGGAAGTGTATTGATCTTTCTGTTCCAAGATCAATGTAGCAAACTAAGAACAACCTTTATACTTAATGTCAGTGATAAAAATGGCTACATTTTGTGGAGGAATTCTTTCTGAGGTAGTTGCTTGTTTGGGATAATAACCTGTGGCTCTCAGCTTGTTGTTGAAGAGAGACTCAGAAATAAACTTCAAATTTTCCAATTGTCT
This sequence comes from Oxylabes madagascariensis, assembly GCA_013400675.1. NCBI lineage: Eukaryota > Metazoa > Chordata > Aves > Passeriformes > Timaliidae > Oxylabes > Oxylabes madagascariensis. The sequence goes on along the minus strand of VYZR01055876.1, from coordinate 11,098 downwards.
GCAAGTCAAAGGTAGCTCTTGGTCAAACTCAATAGAATTGTTTGGATGGCACTGATTTCACTCTTCAATTAAATGTCTCCTGATCTTTCTAAAATAATATTACTTGTATTTTAATAATCAAAATTAATGATTGCTACTGAGTGTTCTTTGAGTATTATTCTGACTTTTTTTGGTTTTAGTTTAATAAAAATTTTACAATGTTACCATTTTCTGGTTTTTTGCTGTATAATAATCCTCATTCTCTTTTATCTCTGTTGCTGTATTGTAATGCTGTGCAGTTTTGCCATGTTTCACTACTCATATTATTTGCAATTGTTAGTCTCTGAGCAAGTTCTGGTGCAACTCCATCTCTTGTCCTCTTTGTGACAGATGCCTTTCTCCTCCCTCAGGAGATGGGGAGGACGGGTTTGTGTGTTATTAGCTTTGCATTAGACCTGTTTGAAGAGCACCATAAAAAGTTATGTGCTAGTTTTCAGCAGTAAAAAATTTATGCACGCTGGAATTATTTATGTACTGTTAATTGACATGAAACAATTTGCAATTCTTTTTCTCTTTCATAGTCAAATCAGTAATTATGTTGTAAACAACCAAATCATCTGCACTAATAACTAAAACATAACTGTATATACTTTTAATGATCAAAGATTTTTTTCATCTAATTTAATTCCCTGTGATTTTAGATACTTACTTTCCAATATAACCAGGTCTGAGAGAACACACCAATTATTAATTTTGAGACAGGATCCAAATCATTAGCTTTGATTTATAAGTAAAACTATCTGGGTTTAAGGATATACAAAATAAATAATTTTCATAATGAAGTACTTCTTTTCTATAAGAAGCATATAGGATGAATTTTTTGCCTGTGTAGTACTTAATGTGAAGTTATCAGTATAATTCAGACATGCTCTGCATTCTCCTTTCACCTGTCAACAGACAAGTTGATGTGTTTGCTCAATACAGCCATGTCTTTAATCAGGGCAAAAAGATGTAGCTTGACAGAGTGTAATTATTTTAATTATTGTGGAAAGACAGAGAACTAAATTATAGGAGAAATTTGATTTTCAAACTTAAGTACGTTCTAGAACTGAAATAAGATTTCAGACATCTAACAAAATTTTGAGCTCTGAGGGTTGTCATTTTAAAACAACAATAACTTTTTCTAAAAGGACCCATCCAATAATGACACACAATTCCTACACATGTGAACACTTCTAACTTTGGAAAGATTTAGTTTTCAAGCACATTTAGGGTTTCTGTCACACAAAATAAAGGCCAAGCAGCTTGTTCAGCAACCATGCAATCTTTTTGTTCCTCTTTGTCTATCCTTAAACAATTTCTGTCATGAGTGGACCTATGTTCATTTGACTATCACACTAAAATGAAAATAATTTTGATGGCTGACATCCCTCCACCCCTCCACTATGTTTTAAATTGTCAGAAAAAAACTAGAAAGGAGTCCTTGGGCTTCAGGTTGCAAACAGCCATTGTTGAATGGTGGGATTTTTGACAAACTGACTGTTTATTTCAGACTGGGACGTATTGGAGCCTTTGTCAGACAGCCAAAGCTGTGCACCACTTTCCTGTGTTTGCTGGGAGCAAAGCCATTGTCTTGCAGCCCATAACTTGAGAGATTTCTTGGGTTTTTTTCTGGCTAGAGCGTGAACATGTAAGGGCTGAGCAAGGCCAGCATTTGCCCATGGAAGGCAGCAGCCCTTTGCTGGCCCTGCCCTGCCCTGCCCAGGGGCTCTGACACAGCTGAGGGAGTGACTGATTTGCATCCAGGGGTCTCCAGAGCCACCAGCCAGCTGCAGCCCTCTGAGGGCACTTGTGGCATCTTGGTTTGTATTCTTATACCCTAAATGAATGTGTATTGTTTTCACTTTTTGACAGCTTAAAAAAAATCGCAATTTAAAATAAAAGACAACCGCTTTCAAGGCCTTGGAGGCTTTTCCTGCCTGCAAATATTTGCTCTCAGCTCCTGCTCTCACCCTGCCCACAGAGGGCTTGGCCCTCAGCCAGCAGGAGGTTTTGTAGCTCTATTAGTTGGCACCATCAGAAGACACAAACAGGGTTTATTTTTTGTCTTTTCCACACTGTTTTTGTGTGAAAAGAGAAGCTCTGGGAATTTGTTATTTGACATCCTGAGATTCCAGGGAAGGCAGCATTTTCAGGCTTTATAGCACATAGTTTAGGCTATCACTTAGGTCACACAGCTTAGCATTTTAGTAGTCTTTTCCTTTGAGAAAAAGAAATTATTTTGAAATCTCTGTGTTCAGAAATATGAGAGAAGCAGAGGAGCAGCAGAAACCTAGTCCAAAGAGCTTACTTATTCCCCTAAGTGAAATGGAGTAGGTGAGAAATATTTTTGATTCTCTTTGACACTTTCCCACCAATTTCTTTGATTTATCATCTATTCATGGGAAGACGGGGCCTAATACTGTGTTAAGGCAGGCTGCACAGAGCAAAGGTTTACTTCCAAGTAAAGGTGACATAAATTAAAACCAAACCAAATCAGAACCAGAGAGGTTTTTAGATGCAATAGTTTTGGTTTGGGGTTTTTGTTTGGTGGCGGGTTTTTTCCCCACAGCTATATTTCTAGTCAATACAAAAACCAAACCAAAACAAAACCAGAGAGGTTTTTAGATGCAAATGTTTTGGTTTTGTTTTTTTTTTTTTTTTTTTTTTCCCCCCACAGCTGTATTTCTAATCAATAATACTATTTATAGAAGGGCTGTAATTTCTTTATATATTGCTCCAGATAGATAATAACCACAAAAATTCTCACATGCTTGGGTGACTATTTCCACAATTCCGTGGACTGAAATTGGCTGCAAAAATAACCTTAAAGCCATTTGAGTAATCTTGCAACTGTTAGATGATTACTTGGTACAGGGACTGATGGAAAAGGTAGCACTTTTGTTCAAGTCGTCAAGTGACATCTGGTATCCCTGAAGTACTTATTAAAAATCAGTTTCTCTGAAGAAGCTGCCATTTGAAAGTGCTTCTTCTTTTTTTTTTTTTTTTTAAGAGAAATGGATCATAAACGCTGTATGTATTATCCAGTCACAGAAAGAGTCACTGCTATAATTATTAGCTCTTCCCTGCACAGCAACATAGTATGGAAGGCTGTTTGAGGCATTAGAATTGTCAGTGCCTTTCTGAGTGACACAAGTGGAGTAATCTCAGTAGAGGTTTCCGTATATGTTGCTGTTGGACATGAGAAAAAGATGAAAGACTCCAAGTGTTTCAGAAGGCATAGCGAGCTTTTATTGTCTAATTCTTACTCTTTTTATAAGGTGTTCCGATACAGACTTAACATCATTGGTGAATAGGAACGACGCCTCTCTAATCCCTTTGGTTAAACTAGAGAAACAGAACTAGAAAGGTGAAAACACCACCTGGAGATATTGTTATGAGAAACGATTGTTGTTTTGCCAGATTGTTTTGAGAAGAAGGTCTCTTGAGAAATTTTCCCTTGGGAAAAGATTAGCAGCTGCTAGCAGGCTAAAATCCTTCAGACTCAGAAATATCAGGCCTACACATATGTGCTTTGTTTTGGTGGGAGGCAAGAGCATAAACTAGTAAAAAATCAGCACATGGGGGGATCCTGTTACTGATTGGTTAAACCCTCTGGAGCCCAGCTGGCAAATAGAAGGGCATTTCTTCATGAAGGTGATTTTTCAAACCAAGATGCAACAAGCAAACAGTGGTGGTGGTGAACACTCCAGTATCCTTCATGGAAATACATTCTCAGACCCTGTGACTGTCTCAATCACTGGGTGAGGTGAATTGCTAGAAAAGGTGCTTTGTAACTAATTAAACATTAAGCACCCTCTGTTCAGGCTTTAGCAGGGCTGAATCAGAATAACTCCCTTGTAATGAAATAGTTGTCCTGTGACTAATGTTATTGTACAAAAGTGTTCCCTGTCTTTGCCTTTCCCTGGCTCTTCCACATCCTTTTCTACAGTTCCTTGGGCATGTCTGGCTGAAACTCATCAAGCATTACAAGCGATTCAGGCTGTGATAAAACTGAGTGGAAATGCACCCTTCAGTGAGCATGGCAGAGAGTTCTCAGGATGGGACACCTGGGCACCAGACCTTGAAAGCCTGAGAGGAAACAGCCAACAAACTACTGCCTCTGCAAGAAGTCCGAAAGGTTTCATTCGATTTCTTTCACATATTAATGTTGCATTTAAAGCTGCTCAAGCTTACAGCATCTTTAATTGAAAGGTTAAACGAGAGACATGGAAAGATCCTAAGAGAAGGTTTATCTCTCTTTATAGTTATGCCATATGAGTTTGTGTTACCCAGTTGCAAGCCTTTCTAGATGCAATTTATTCACAGTGAGTACTTAAAGCTTCTTGTAACCCTTACTTCCTTTTATTTATACAAGACTATTCAATACAACATCTGCATCCATGCTTCCTAATAGCTTCATCTGTGGGTCTCTGTAAGTAGTTTTTTTCTGCACTGTAAGATGTACACAAAAGGTTTGTTGCTGACTACACATATAATTTCTTTTAAGTCAACACTTCTGTTGTCAGAGGCTCTATAGCAAAACATATTTTGAACTCTTCTTTTCAGGCACTAATTTTCCTTTAAGATATGTTTTTAAAATTATATCAAATATTTGGGTTTTTTCTTAAAAAACAGCCAAACAACAACAACAAAGAAAAAGCATACACAATCACAATCCTTTAGCTTTCATGAATAACTGAACAATATGGGTCAGGAAAGGAGCTGAAATACATATTACAGAAAAATGTCTTGCTCTCCCATCCAGGGTCAGAGCAGTCATCTGAGGTAATTTTTTTTTTTTTTTTTTTTCCCCATGCAAAACTATATAAACTAAAGAAAACTGCAAAATAAAGGAAAAATCCAACACAAATTATGTTTTAGAGCAAGCCAGAACTAACAGTTTTTCAAAATTTCATCCATTTTCAAGTAAGAACCAATAGACTGGTGTTTTTAAAGCCTAGACAGCCAGTTTTGGTAAGACAGCTATGAGGAGTGCCTGGAATCCCACACTCAAGGTGCAGTTCTTGTCTTGGTTTTGCAGTGGAGCAAGAGATAAGCCAGGGCTTATGGCTCACCTAAAACTCGGGCTTAGGGCTGACCCAGGTCAGGCGTGAGGGCAGGGGCAGGTGAGAGGTGGGCTGACTGGGAAAGAGCACTGACACATACAACATTGAGGTGAGCATGGTGGTGGGGAAGGTTAGAAGGGAAAATAAATAAAAATAATTTCTAGCAGAAATGTGATGTGACGGGAGAGAAAATGAACTCCAGGTTCTCAGCAATTCTGGCTGCAGGGACCTGAGGGTGCAGCTCTCAATGCACCTCATGGCTTGTGTGCTGCCAGGACAGAACCTGCTTTGAGTTTCAGCTGTGAAATACCTTGTGGTGGTGCCAGAGTTAACTGGGGAATGGAGGGATTGGGATTTCAGGGAGCAAGTACCTGCTCCTTACAGAGAAAAGTTGAGAGACTGCAGCTTAAACCTTCATTTCTCCTTACGTGTGTGTGCAGTGTGATGTGCTGTTCTGTGCACAGCATGGGAATTAATAACATCCTTGCTTTGGAGACTTCACAGTGTTCCACCCCTACCTTTCAGAACACTTAATTATGTCTCTCAGGCAATAGAAAGGACTTTTTGGGATTATTAGATATGTCATTATATTATTAGACATGGTTTTGAATATATGGGCAGAGCTGTCATTTTGTAAGTTTGTCAGATGGCAGGAAACAACAGAGAATAAGGGGAAAAACATCAATTCCTACCTCCATATAG
>VYZR01055873.1:20230-38196 GCA_013400675.1 Oxylabes madagascariensis | reverse complement strand
CACCCCAGGGCTGCAGTCTTCAATGTATGCTGCAGTACTTTTGGCAGACTTGACACAGTCTCCTTCTGGTTTAGTAAGAAGCTTTTCTGCCCAGCTATTTTGAGGTTTTGTCCTATTTTTCTCCCTCTTCTGCTGGGCAACAGGTTTGCTGCAGGTCTGAAGCTTCACAGCTACCTCATTATTTAAGATTCTACCAAATGCTATGTCCTCCGCTGGTTGTCAAAGGTAAAGAATTTTAATTAATTAGACAAGAGATCAAAAGCAGCCACACACATACACACTAGGGGACTGGCTGATGAAAACTGCCTGGAAGTCAATTTAGCAGGCTTGACTTCAATTCTGATAAAGACTTAAATCAGGGGAGTTTGCCTACAGCTCCAGGTGATTGCTAGTACTGCTTCATTTGCTTATTCATCTTCTCGTCTGCCAAACCAAGCAAGGTTACAGCTGAACTGATCAATACACAACTGTTCAGCAAACAATTCTACTTTTTAGGTGCAGTTTTATTAGAGGCGTGGATTCAATGTGCAAGAGTCTCCAGTACTGACAAAAAGGGAGACCAAGGGAAAAAAAAGTAGAAATTCCTGCCTAGATGTTATGGACATGTGGAAACAGCTCACACAAGAAGGACTGCCCCTACTCCAGCAGGCAGGATCTTTTCTGTCTGAAGTGCAATGATGGAGATTCAGAACTGGATCCAGCTGCTACCTAGATTTGAAGAGGGCAATTGCTCCAGGCTGCACGACTGTTACTTGTGAATGTCATGGGTCAACTGCAGGAGAGCAGAGGAGAGGCCATAGCCCCCTTAAATCCACCTCTGCAAATCAAAATATCAATTACAATTATTTGGCCTGAGGATAAAGCACTGTTGCAAAGGATATCTCCATTCTTTTGTCGCAAGTGCAGACTTCACTCTCTTGCCAGAAACTAAGACTGCATGACCCTTCTTCAGCCCACCCTTCTTCTTTACAGCCACTTCTTCAGCTACACCCTCCCCTCCTCCTAATCTACATTAATAGAGGCAAGTAGTGAAAGGAAGTATTTTACACCTCAGGTTTTCATGCCTCAGTGCAGATACACTGCTTTCTGCCCAGTGGGTACTTAAGACAGGAAGATTTGAGACACAAAGTATCCCTGCTTCTATCTGAGAAATCTGCTACTGCTGGGGAAGGAAAGGGAAGGAAGGACTTGACTACTTTTTATCATCTTTTTGGACATATCTTTTCCAAACCCAGTGTAGCTCACTTTCGACACAGAAAATTTTGTTTAGTTTGGTTGTAATGGCCCAACTTAAACCATTCCGCAGTACAGATTCTAATTATGTTTAATGATCTCACTTAAGGGGATTTTCTTATCTTCATCTCTGAGGCCATCACCACANCATGTACCATGTATTGGCTCTAAAAGGAAGTGAATTTTTTGTGCACCTAGAGTTTTCTAAAGGCAATTACCATTGTGACACCCAAGCAATGTGATCAATTAGTTAATAAAAGAGGCACTGAAATAAGGCAGGAATACTTGTTATCTTACAAATTAGAATTTCATTGTCCATATCATCACTAATTCTAACCTGGCCAAAATGGTCCTAAGTCTTGGAAAGATCCCAGTTCAGAAGAGCATTTTGCCTCATTCACCATCAGCCACCTGTTAGATTTGCCTCTCACAATTTGTTACTGTACCTCACTGACCAAAACCTTCCACTTTAAAGAAGAAAGAAGGAGCAAGGCAACGTCATACCTGCTCAAGTTACACAACGTTTATCCTAAATGTTATTCTTCCATTGTGGGTTATATACAGCTTAAGGTAAAGAGAAATTGTTCTAAGCTGATAATTTATTACCTTGTGCAGTAATCTATCTATATAATGATGGAAAATTATGACTAAAACTTTCCAAGAGACTCCATATGTGGATGGGCTGGAAACCACTCAGCCTTACAGCCCATCTACCGGAACTGGAAAGAGGTATTTGAAAGCAAACCAACAATCACTTCTGGAGAAGAAAAATCTTCATTCTTTCAGCTTCCAGTGGGATTTACCACTCAGCTATATGAGACAGAGCATTGAGCAGGCTCCTAGATGGATTAAAACCAATTTGCTCATTTCCTGTTCGTCCCCTTCCTCCCTTTGCTGTGATAGAGACCATCATCATTGCCTGTCAGTGCAGGACCTGACAGCCAGGAGGGGTATGACTCAGAAGGGCTGGCAGAGTTAAGCAGCTTCCACTCCATACTGCAAATCAGCTGAGGATGAGGAGTGCAACAGGGGAAGACACAGCAAAAAGAGATGAGACCATGGCTGGATGTTGCTGCAGTGCAGGTCAGCACATGAGAGGCTGCTGCACTGACACACAGCATGCACAGCACAATTGCAGTAAAATGAAAACTGACCCAGACAACTGTGCAGTTTTCTGATTTGAACACTCATACAATTATTTACTTTGGAGTATTACTGGTCCTATCTCCAAAAAAACAAAACCAAACACCAACCAACCAAAAACCCCAGGGTAATAAAGCTGAAGAAGAAACAAGTCTAACTCTTCAACTAGATCATGCAGCAAAAAGTAGCAGGAAAAAAGACTCAGTATCTTCATTTTAACTTTGATCATCCATCTTCTATTGTCCCTCCCTTCCTACCTACAAATAAGGATGATTCATTCTGAAATGGGACAGAATACAGGGGCATCTAAATCATGTGTTCAGCAAATGTACTGTGTACACACACAGAGCTAGCCAGGGGCCTGTGTCTGTACTGTCTACAGTAATTTCTGAGAGAAAGCCAGAGAAACTCGTTTCACTATGTCTCAGAGAGAATTCTCTATATTAAACCCATATCTGCCTTTAGTAGCAGCTGCTGTACATAAAAAAACTATGCAAGAGCTGAAAGGGGGAAAGAATAAAAGGATATGCAGGTTGAGATTGATCAACTCAGCATATGTGCTATGTATCAAATACCAGTCTTCCCAGCAAGGAACACTAATGTAAAAAAATCACTGAAATCTATCAGAGTGGCTCCAAATTGATGAGCAGAGCTAGAGCAATGCTTAAGCTGATCAGAGCATAACAGCATAGTGTTTAAAAGGCATTGCACACTAAAGGCACAAAGTGCTATGTTCCTGCTCCAGCTATCAGGTTCCCAAACAGGTTCTCGACCAGCTATCAGGATCAGCTGAGAGCCAAGAAAAGAAGAACAATGACAAGTAAAAATCAATCAGTCACACCAACCTAGAAGGCCTAAAAAACAACAGTAAACAAAACACCAAAACCAAAACCAGATAAGCTGACTAAAGCTATCGTAGCAGCTGGTCTAGAATTTAAATGATAGACATTTCACACACCCTTTTTTTCCTTTTTTAATGTTAGGCATCCTCAGAGGATTTTATTAGTTTTGTTTTTCTTCTTGTTTCTAGGAAACAGAGCCTCAACTAGCTACTGCAAAAAAACCAAAAAAACAAACTCAAAAGAGAATAAACTGAGAAGAGCAGGGAAAATGCAAAGCAGAAGAATTGAAACAAAAGAAGGTCAGAGCGTTGGTCCTACCACAACGGATAAAAAATTGGGTACATTTCTGTACCCCCCTCATTCCTTTCACAAGAACAACTTTGTTACTCACTGCAAAACCCAGAGATCCAATTAAGCAACTTGGGGTTTGTTTCACTTGACAATATAAAAACAGGTGAATGCAGGCAGCAGATGCAAGACCTTTGAAGAGGATACAATTTTCTGTCTTATGTTGTCTTATCTCCCAAGACAACAGCTTTATATCAAAGCGGTAGCCTGGAATATCTGCAGCACTCAGTGCCTTTAGCTCTTTACCGCGGACATGAAGAAAAAGTCTCCTATAACACAAGCATCCCACAAAAAACATACCAGGATCAGCACAGCTGCTGTTTCACACCACTAGAGAGAGAGCCTCATTAGGGTCAAAGCAGAGAAAGGATAATATGTGCAAAAGCCATTGAAAAGAAAAGGAAAAAACAATGGAACACTCAGCTCATTGGCATCACAGTGGAACTGGAATGAGTTTTGTCGCTTTGGGAATTGCTTCTTTCATCAGTTTAAGAAACTTCCCAGGAGATTTCAGAAACTCCAGGAAAGAGAAAACTCAGAAAAACAATCACATTAAAAAAAAAATTGTTTTAGGCAAACCAGAGACCCAAATTAAGAATATGCTCAAAGAATGCCAAAGCTTCTTATGCACAAGTCCTCATTCACATAGTTGCTTGTATACTTGATGTGGATGAAGTCACAATGCCTGGGGCAACTGTTTTGATCTCAACCAAATCAATCTAGATATGTTGAAAGGGTTCTTAGGAAAATACAGTGTTGTTACGTAAATTCAGCTTTTAGGGGTAGGACTGGAGGAGCAAAGCATTTGCCTGCCAGCATTGCAAAACCTCCATACACAAGCAGTGGGATGGGGAAATCACTGAGTACAGTTGAAGATGACCAAGTTGCATGGACAGGTCATGAAAGAACTCTGCATGAGCCGTGCCCAGTCTGCTACATCAGACTCATGTAAGTAGTTTGGTGTCCAGTAAATGCACAGTTCTGTCTGAGCAATGGAACCCAGAAGGTCACAATCACTGTAACAGGGTCTGGTTAGAGCCCTGTCACCAGTGGTGTCCCCCAAGGTTCAGTACTGGACCCAGTGTTGTTTAATTTGTTCATCAATGACTTGGATGAAGGAGCAGATGCCTCCTCAGCAAGGTCACTGATGACACAAAGCTGGGAGCAGTGGCTGATACCCCAGAGGGCTGTGCAGCCCTTCAGAAGGACCTCGAGAGGCTGGAGAGATGGGCAGGGAAGAACTGTCTGAAATCCAACAAAGAAAAATGCAGAGTCCTGCACCTGGGGAAGAATAAACCCAGGCACCAGCACAGGCTGGGGACCGACCTGCTGGAGAATAGCACTGTCAGGAGGGACCTGGGGGTTCTGCTGGGCAACAAGGTGTCCCTGAGCCAGCAGTGCCCCTGTGGCCACGAAAGCCAATGGGATCTTGGGGTTAATCAGGAAGAGCATGGCCAGCAGGTCCAGGGAGGGGATCCTGCCCCTCTGCTCAGCCCTGGTGAGGGCATATCTGGAGTGCTGTGTGCTGTTCTGTGCTCCTCAGTACAAGGGAGATATGGAGATTCTGGAGCTGGTCCAGTGGAGGGCAAGGAGGATGAATGGTTAGCTGGAGCTTCTCTTATGAGGACATGCTGAGGAAGCTGGGCATTGAGAAGAGACAACTGAGAGGGGATCTCATCAATGTCTATCAGTATCTCAAGGAAGGGTGTCAGAGGATGGAGTCAGGCAATAGGACACAAGGCAAAGTGCAGAAACTGATGCACGGGATGTTCCACCAGAATGTGAGGAAAAGCTTCTTTACTGTGCAGGTGACAGTTCAGCTCTTTACTGAACAGGTTGCCCAGAGAAGTTGTGGAGTGTCCCTCACTGGAGATATTCAAGAACCATCTGGATGTAATCTGGTGCACTAGGATGACTCTGCTTGAGCAGGGAGGTTGCACTGAATGACTCAGTGTGGTCCCTTCCAGCCCTACTTATTCTGTGAGTCTGTGTAATTCAAATAGAAACAAAAATTAAAAAAATTAAGCCAGTGTACCAGAAAGGCCAGGATTCCAAATCAAGAGACATTCACTGGAAATCAGAATGGGGAAACCCACCACCCGCTCAAAAAAAAAAAAAAAAAAAAAAAAAACAAAAAAAAAACACACCCCAAACTGAACAAGATGATTAGATTGTTAGCTCAAGACTGTCTTGACTGTAGCAAATCACAACAGTATCACAAAACAGGCCAGCCATGGCACAAAAGTAGCAAGTCATACAAGCCTTTAAACTTCCAGAACACGTCTCGTATATTCCTGCCCAGGCCATGAAATGTTACCACCAACAAGTAAGGACAGGAATTCCCCGGTAAAGCCCTAAGGAACCACATAACCTTTTAATTAGCCAAAAGAAACCCCAGGTGTACTCACACTTGATTAAATCAATGTCAGGCATGCTCATCAAAGGACACTGCTATTAACAAAACTAACCTATCTTCAGCTATGCAAGAGCCCAAAATACCCGTTTACTGCACTCATTTTCTTCTCTCTCCTTGCTGACTTCAAGTGTGAACATACTCAGTGTCAGAGAAGATACACAGGAAGAGGCAAAACACAGCAGAATATATTTGCCTGGCTCCAAAGAGTTCAAGCATAAAGGATGCTGTTGAACATTGATGTGGACCTCAAATTGTCTGCAGATTAACAGACTGTCCACTGACAGAAAAAGAGGCAACAGGCAGAAATTAAAACATATTCAATTCCATTTGAACACAAAGGAAAAATAAATTTTTAAAAACCCTTTATTTTCATGTTTTTATTTTGTTTGTATTACTGTGAGAGCAGTCAAACACTGGAACATGGTGCCCAGAGGTGGGTGGCATCTCCACCCCTGGAGATATTTAAAAGCTGTCTGGCCACAGTCCTGGGCAACCTGCTAGAAGTGACCCTGCTTGAGCACGAGGTTTGGACTAGATGATCTCAAGAGGCTTCCCCAACCACAGCAATGCTGTGATTTGGTGAACTAGGATATCACCAGGACAGGCAAAAATTTCTATCCAGTTTCACTGACTCCATCATTTTAATGACAAGCACAGAATCTTCAAATGCTGCTAGCACACTTATTGTAACCTTGAAAACATCATCTACAATTGATGTGGAAGTTCTTGTCTTCTAATTCCAGTTTTCATGTCTTAAGAGTATGTCCATGCAATATGACTTGGAGATAGTGCTCTTTGTCTTCTCTTTTAGTTTGCTGACAAGCAGAACAAGCTCAACAGAGAGCCAAACTCATATTGATTCCTGCATCGCAGCAGACCTCTCCAGCCTTCACCCATGTCCCTATAGGTAGCTCTTTTTCTTTCCATCAAAGTCTCCTTTTGGATACCTCTATTGGAACTTAGATTACAATTGAAAGATGTGTTTCACTCCAAAGAACCCACATATAAGCAGGTTCAGGCTGTGAGCCTGAAATGTTTCCTCACATTTGGCTGAGCAACATGGTAAGTCATAAATTACAGGGCATCTGCAAGAGGGCTTTTGTCAATTCATTGAAAACATCATTTGCTCCATTAGGTATTTATTGGATTGAGAATCGCACTGAATTATGCTTCATAGTAGTTCACACTACAGAACATAGTGAAAATGTATTTCACTCCCATCTTAGAGCAAGAGGAATGAGAGCAGTTCCATTAAAAGAGACCTCATTAAAATTTGATAATGCAACCCCTCTCCCTTGCCAATTACACTAACAGTACTGAGTCTCATCATTCTCTGGTGTTTGAAGAGCAGTAAACAGGCTTCCTATAGAAGATGATCGTGGAAACACCCTGAATCTTTATGTTAATGCATCAGTCATGGTTCATTTAGCTTTGAGGAATGTGGTTAGTGACTCACCCTGCTGGATAAGCAACGAGGCCAGTTCTGGGGTCACAGGCTAATCCTCTGCCTCCTGACACGGTTATGCCCAACACCTTCTCCAAAGTCACCTGGAGCATGCAACAGAAAAAACAGGAAGTACCATGAAATGTGAGTGCAGCTCAAATAGACCCATAACACAGATGCTGTTGGTCTGGTTCACACTGGTTCCTTGGCTCCTAGAAATCCACTGAGAAGCACCAGGTACAAAAGAAACCCCATTCAACTTTCAATATAGGCATAGGAAAATACTGCTGGGGTACAGAGAAGGAGTTATCAACCCACTTACTGCTTTCTCTATGCCAGAGCATCACTAACAGAGGATTGCAAGCAGCAGACAGTACTGGTGAAAAGCTGGGATGTATGTTCATTGACCACCAACTTCACCCTCCCAGTAAGAGCAACATACCACTGTCTCTAGAGCTTGGCTCTTTCCTGAAAACTGTTTCCAGGTTGACCCTTGTCACCCGCGCAGCCTTCTGAGGAGAAATGTTTTGTATATTTATCAAGATCTTTCTCACACTTTAAGTATCAACAAATAGTTTGTTTTCATATTTTCATGGAGGAGGAGAGAGTTGACTGACCGTTGACCTGGCCAGTAGGCGAGAGAGGTGGCTACTCTCACCTCCAATCCATGAATCCCTTTGGAGTTCTATAAAATGTGAAAAATGTAAATAAAATTCCTCTTTTTCCAGCACAACTCAGCGCGTGAAGGCAATCCTTTCCTATCATCATTTCACAGACCCATTCTCTTTGTTACCTCCATCCAATAGTAGGTGGTTCAGCCTGGTCCCAGCCTTGTATTTGTAGGAACTGAATAGTCAGTTTTTCCTAGGGTGCTTAAGTTGGAAATCACAACTAGTGGTCACAGGCATCCCTTGCCAGGAGTCATGAGAACACCACAAACATTCACAAGCCTGTGGCACACCAATGACCCTTGCAAGATAATTATCTGAATGTCCCCGCACTCCCCTCAGGCAAAGATCTCCAGTATTTTTAGTAAAAGAAAAGAAATGCAGCTGGGAAGAGCTACTGGGAAGATACAAAGGCCTCTGTGGTAAGAAGCTGATAAAAGAAAAAAAAAAAACCAAAATGGGAAGGATGGGTGACAAATGGACATGACAAAATATTTTGGGGAGCACTCCCTGGCAGAGAAAGCATCAGAATTCAGTGATTACCCCAAAGCAAAAGACTGCACAAAATCTGGTTTGTGGCATAAAAGGACTCAACCTCTGAGCACAAACCCGTTCTCAGCCCTGGGGCTATTTTGACGGACACAAAATTATTCTCTTTCCTTTACATTTGCACAGCTTCATTTTATTTATTATATATTTGATGCATATATTCCTCCTCAGCATTGCTGTCTGTGACAAACTGAAGGATTTTACTAGGTCACAGTCTTCTGTTTTTAATTATCATCATCTAAGTTATATTTGCTTAAGACCTTAGGGGCATGGACACAGAATAAGAAGTCACTATTGTAATAATTACTACTGACTTTAATAGCTGCCCTGAAGACGAACATCTTGCATTTATACCGACGTAGAGCACAAAAGGCAGGGGCGGGGCAGGTTTCCCACGCCGTCCTGACCGCACACCTTACCAGACCTACCTTACCAGACCTGAGGAGTTCGGCTGCAGGGTCAGACACAAGGTCTCACCGAGCTCAAGGCTCAGGCTAATAGGTAAGGGGCCAGAAGTAACCTCACATAGAGAACCACCTTGATTCAGCAGGTGAAGCAGGGCTGAGGTGCCACTTAACATGAGCCATCCAAGCTTTTGGTTAGTTCAAATTTGGCCTGCCTTCAAACAGTGACGTGGAAAGCGGAAGATTTCATATTCCAATCTCTGGAACAACTTGGTCCTTTTTTACCTCTTATTAATAGTATATCCCAGGTACTTTAAGACCTTATGAGAAACCACCAAATTGTCCCATTCCCTTGCAAAATAAGGATCTCTAAAAACACGTCTTTTACAAAACGCCACTGGATTTTTGTTAAGAAAGAACATGCAATTAAAAATGCAGTTACAAATCCACTGATAAAGAAAGGAACTGATTTTTTTTTTTCAGCTTAATACTGGAACAAAAATGCGGGGTTTGGGGAGAGGAGTGGAGAAGGCCAGGAGGGTATCTACTCTTCCAGATTTGTCAACTATACTTCAAAACATATCTTTTTAAAGCAGCTCAAAAATATGCAGAAAGAACTCACTGCTTCTGCTGCTGAGATTCTGGCTAATATCAGCAGTTCCCAGACTAGGAGAGGTTTAAATTCCTACAGAAAACGCATTCTTGTCAGCGAAGGAGGAAGTGGAAGAGACATGTGCCATTCAAGTAGTTCCATCTAGATAAGGCACCAATTACTTGATGCTGTCAGCAACATCAATTTAGCAATGCTGTGATTACACTGCTCAGTGCAGGCTTTAGCTCAGTCTGGCTGTAATTGCCACTATGTTAAAAGGCCCTGCTTGACCTTGGCTATGCAGATATTCGCAGCAATTCAGCAAACTACCTTCACCAACAGGTATGTTTTTGCTCTGCAAGGACATTTATCGAGCTTCTCAGTGTGCAGTCTTACACTACAGCTGAGCTGATCTCACAGCAGCCTGTCTTAGAGGGGACAGTTCCTTCCTCCCTCATCCTACTCAGCCCAGACACCCCCCACTACTCCCCTCACTCCAGACAGCCCTGGCATGGCAATTACCTGTCCAGAAGGCCAAACCAGCAGAAAAACATGTTCTACTTTTTGTTTTCTGTTTGCCAGTCTGGGGAAACCCACAGGAAGACCAAATTCAGGGGAAAAAAAAATCATACCCTTTCCCTGGCAACCAGATCAATCTAGCTGCACATCCAAAGTCCAATTTGACCCCTTCAAGTCTTTAAGAAGAAGAGAAACCAAACAGGAGCACTACCTGATTTGTCTTGACACTCTAACCTCACCAATACCAAAATGTCACCCTTACTCCAGCCTCCTCTCTCACTCCCAAGTCAGTGGAGGTCCCCTGCTGCTCTTCCAAGACACTTTTCGTAGCGGTGCTAGGATGTGGAAAGTCTACCTGTCTCCTATGCACACAGCTTCACATAAAAGGAGTAGTTCAGTCTTCCAGTCTATTTATTTTACTGCCAGTGAGTATCTTCTGGCCTCCAACAGACCATTTGTTCCTTTAGAAAAAGGCAACTGTCAAGGCCAAGACCTCTGATATTGACAGACCAAGTGCCACAGAAACAGATACCTGTCTCTAGACTAAAGATGCATAACTAACTTTCTGAAAAAGGCTTCCCCTTTTTTGCTCCCAGTCTTAACTTCAAAAACTTTCTAGTGTAAAGAACTGGAAAGGCAACCACACACAGCCTATCCAAAGGCAGCATCTCCACTTGATAATACTCGAGTATTAAAACAAACTCGCATCGAAAAGGAGCGCATATTTAAAGTGTGACCTTATGAGACTTGTGAGCTCCACTTCCACCAACCTGCCCACAATACACCACAGTTTTTTCCCCATGACCAGCTTCCAGACTAGGTGACACAGGGGCAAGAGATAGTCACTTTGTCACAAAACTCGAGAATGAAAAACGTTTCAGAGAGAAAAAACAATAGGTAACAACACAGTATGAACTGGATTCTTCTCAATTTGCCAGCTAAAACAAATGAATTCTTAATATGGTTAATTAGGGCAAAACGACATCAACTTTAACTTCCTAATCAGGAATTAAGATTTGTCAGCAAAGGGCAGATCGGTCGATACAGGTCTGCCATTATCCCACCTCTGAAGTTACCACTTCCTCCTGTGGTAAGGGCAGTCTCCCAGTCCTACACAGCCATAAACACTGCCACTCATGCAAGTCTGCCAAGTAGTACTTCAGCACATCCCTCCCAATCAGAAATACATTATTTTGCACGCCTTCCCAAGTCTGATCTGAGCTAACCACAGGACCTAGAGAGTTCCCCTGCAGATCTGAGACATTGTTCATTACCAATAGCTCCTGTGCTTGCCCAATTTGCATCCTACAGTTGTCAGACATGTCACTGCTTGCTCAGGCCTTCACAGGCAACTAATGGGCCACCTCAACACCCTCATCCAAACCTGGAAACAACCACAAGATTAAACCTGTCATTTGTACCTAAATTAGAGGCAGGAGAGGAGGCTGACAAGCTGCATTTGTTACTTCATCTTGAGGCTTCTATTAATAGCATTTGGCACTTTCAGTCAAGGTTCTGTATGCGACTTGCAAGAGTTATTGAAGTGATCCACACACAAAACACTTCTGCAGCTCATTTTGCAGGGCCACTTTGCTATCTGGAACTATCCCATCTCCATTCCTTTAAGGTCAGCTTTTACTCAAATTTTGAGGTTCAATATCCACTCTTAGGCACCAAAACCCGTGCAGCTAACACCTGTTTTGCAAAATCTGATATTCAGCCATTTTACAGGCTTAAATCTAAATGTGGTTACTTGGAACTGCACAAATGTGTGTAAAGAAATTTTTGTGCCTAAGCAGATCCCTTACCCTGTTCCTTCCACATCAAATCCCAACACCATCAGATAGGTAGGACCAAACCAGCAGAGTCCTGAATTGCAGGACTCAAGGTATCAACAGGTATTTACAGCAGCTGGGCCTTCCCAGAAAGAGGGGAATGAGCAGCCCAATCCCACCTGGAAGTCAAGGGGCATATCTGAGAGCAGCTCTTGCTTCCATCAGGCACAGTCCCACACAGCACATGGGGAAAGCCCATGCCTGGGGGAAGAAGCCGTGCCATCTCTGCCTTCCTACTGAGGTGCAGATAATTGTTTCAGAGAGATTGATCTAAGCCCCAGCCAGCCTCGTTTGGCTTTTCAGAAAACTCAATGTCTGACCAGCTGCACCCCGGTCTCAGAGTGAGTGTTGTACTTGCGTGAGCTGTTTCTGTTGTTTTGAGGAAGTTATCACAAACAATTGCTTCCATGTGCTATAAGGACAACACAGAAATCCTTGAGAAATCAGCCCAACTTCACCCTCCCACAAACACTTTCCTCTTTCCCATCATTTGCATTCCCTTGGGACCATCTACACTTGCAAAGCCACACGGGAGTACAGGAGACAAACACTGTGGCCTGCACATCCAGCCAGGACTCTGTTAGAAAGCAGTAGCAAACACACCCAGAACAGCAATAATTTCCACCAGAATGGGTGCCAAAAGGGACAATCTCATCTCACTGACAGTCCTGCCCGACCCGTCACAGGCACTCTGCCTGCAGCTGCACTGTTTTACTACTGAACCTCTGCTGTTGGGTAGGGGCTCCTGTATTTGTGCCTGTTTGCACACCAACAGATTTCTGTGGTCTGTCTTCATCTTAAAAGAGAGAAAGACATTTTCAAGACAAAGCCATCTTTAGGCTTTAGGCCACCAGCCATCCCTCAAAGAGTTTTGACTGTAGGCTGAATAATAGCCTGCTGCTACTCACCCCAGCATTCTCCCCAGGCCAGCAAAAGACTAAGTAGGAGTTCAACAATATTTCAGCTCCTCATCCCCACACTCACATGCTAAAGACATTAGAGTTTTCTGACTTGATTATCTCACCTCCTGCCTTCTTATGCTATCTTCATTCCCTTTTGGGCCGAAAATCTCATTGTTCACTACAAGCACAATTTATTTAAACATGGAAATAGAAAAGCAAAGCATTTGAGAGGATTTGTGCTACTCTCCAGTGCTCAAAATGACAACCAAGGGGAGAAAACTGATGTTACTTTACCGAGCTGCCCAAAAGCCCCAGTACCTACAGCATTAGGCAGGAGAAAACCATGCCCAGCAAGCAGATATGTCTGTTCCAGACTTTGCAAGATTGGCCATCTTGGATCAGAGACCAATATCTAGCCCTGGTTTCTTTCTCCATTTACAGCCAAAAGCAAAGGAGGAAAGTCAGGAAGAATGGTGTAAAGCAATGTATGGATAAAGTTTAAGAACAAGGAAAACAAATTTGATTCTTTCTCACCTCCTGTCAGTCTTCCAGTCTCAAAATATATATTCTCCATTTTTAACTTATTTCAGTAGAATTCTCTACCATGAGTTTACCCACTCCGTCTATAAAAGCTTAACATTCACCACATCTTTTGGCAAGGAACTCCACCCGTCTAGTATATTGCAAGATGAACCATCTTTCATTATTTGTTTTAAACCTCATTACTAATAGTTTTATTTGACGTGCCTCAATCTTCTTATGGGAAGAGACAGTGAACAGTCAGTCCCTATCCACCACCTTTAGGTGGTTCATGATTTTGTAAGGAGCTACACTATCACCCCATGTCATCTGTGCTCCAAGTACAAGAGTCTTCTCAAAGTCACTTTATGGCTCTCCTGAAAACCATTTCATATCCTTTATCAGTTCTGTGAAGCCCCTTCCATGTCCCCTACACTCTTCCTGAGATGAAGGGGAAACATCAAGACCCCATGCAGGCATGGCCACAGCAAGTGTTTACAGAGCAGGATAATATAGTGTGGTTTGTTTTCCATTTTTTCCCATTAATAGCTTACTCTCAATCTGCCTTTCTAAGATCATTTACCGAGAGCAACAAAGAGGTCCCCCTGCTCAACAAAGTCACAGATAAGAACTGCTGCTGATTTGCATTTGGAAACTTATCCCCCATTCTGTCCTGTCTGCTCCCTCATGGAAGGGGAAATCCTATTCTTGAATTAATAGTTTGATTTCAACGTGCCCCTTTCTCTCCATGCCGTTGTGAGCATTTATGATCAAGAGCATCCTCAGAGAGTTCTTGCAGCACAACTGTTCCAATCCACTCCAGAATGGCTGCTTCAGTAAATGTCCACAAGCAGACAAGTTCTATTTTAAAAGCCTTCCCATGGGCCCGTGTATAACACAGTTAACGTTCGAATCCATTTAATTAAGCAGCGGCATCGAATCAGCATGACAAGGCAACATCCATCAGGGTTCATCTACTGTCCACTGCACAATGTGCCTGCCCTCATCCCTCTCTCCTGCTTGAAAGCAGGAATATTAATAATGCATGTGCAAAGGCACGTGCTCCTGAAAAAGCACAGGACACAGAAATCCCTGAGACCCATGGGGGTTACTTTGAAAAGCCTTCCCTAGCGCACCAAGTAATCAGTTGTAACTAAGTAACAATCTTGCCCAGGGAAGCGGCTACATAATAATCTGTTCTTTTGCCTTAAAAAAAAAAAAAAAATAAATAAATAAATAAACAATTAATTCACAGGAAGTTCTGACATGTCTTCATGAAAGGANAAAAAAAAAAAAAAAATAGCCTTTACTGGTCGACTTGAGATCCCAATGCTCTTTGGTCCAATACACTGACACAGGGAGCTCCAGCATCAGGCGTGAGTTTCAGAACAGCACCGTGGTTTGCACGTCTGTCTCTCTGCATTCTGCTCCCAAAGTTTTCAGCACCTCTGCATGCACTCCAACACGTTTTCCATGCTGATACACAGCAAAGTCCTATCAACGCACTCTGGCATCCAATACGTGAAAATGCTGAAAATGTAGCTGTACATTGTCAGCGTCAGCATTTAAGAAATAGCTGTCTATCTTATATAAGTGAAACTTGATACAGAGCGCCAAATCTCACAGCTGGCCCTGTTTGTACATCTCTGCTGCTGCCTCCGAGCCCCACCACAAAAAAGCACGTCCAACCTCCAGGGACCAGTGCACACGTTGTAGGCACTAATCCTTCGTCTGAACACACTGTCTGATGTCCTGTTACTGCTGCAGAAAAACAAAGGCTTGAAGTTTTACATTTAGTTCTGCTGAGCTGCTGAGCTTCGTCTGGCACATAAAATACAGAGCACTAATTACAGTATACTGTTCTACTTAAGGGGCTGTCAGCATTTCCACTGCAAAGCCTTCATTTCAGGGCTTTATAACACAGCTGTGAAATAATTCATTTTGTACTTCAGCTTAATATGCAAAGGTCTGGCTTTGGACCAGGTTCCCCTGCCTGTTTTTTTTTTGAGTGGGGCAAGGGGAGTTAGGGTTTTTATTGTTGGGCTGGCAGGGGAAGAGATGAAGATGGGTGGATGGAATTAACTGCAAGAGGTGTTTGACTTACAAAAGCACACAAACAACAAAACCACTCAGCTCCGTAGCTGGTTTCTGCCCCTCACCTACCCAATGAGTTCCCCTGCTTTTGTATATGCATATAGAATATGCACTTTTAAATTTCTTTTACATATATATCATTTATAAGTTTTTAAAGAGGTTTTTCTATCCTCTCCCTCTTCTCCAGCCAGTCTTTCTTCCCTCAGCAACTAGTGCTAGGAAACAGTAATGTCTTGACAAGCCTGGAGACGAAATATTCCACCTGCAAAAGGCAACAGCAGCAAGCCAAGCTCCAACACAGGACCCTTTCAGGAGGTCTCTGGCTGACAGAGCAGTCTCCATTTCTCCCACTGTAAGCCTCCTATGCCTTGCCCACAACCACCATTGCACACTCACACCAACTACCCAGCTGATCCTCCAGGAACTAGTGCAAGACCATGAAATTGGTTTCATGCAATCCACGACACAGATATGTTCTGAATTTAAGGTGTTTCCAGCCAATGCCCAGTTTAAAGCAGTATTCATGGGAAAAACGATCCAGAGCTATGAGCAAGCCCTCACAATTAATCAATTAAAAAAAAATAAAGCAGAAGAGAAAAAAAAAAAAAAACACAAAGCAAAACAAAACAGAAAAACACCTGACCAGAACATCACAGTATGACACAAGCAGTTGTCAACTCTATGCAATTTGATTTCAAGATAACCACTTTAGGAACATCAGGGAACAATCTTCCCACAACAGGAGTTATGAATGGCACTCCTTGGCACAAGAGCAGCAAGAGCAGAAACTGACTCGCTGAAAGGTTTTGAATCACTCAGCTATAGGAAGCCTTACATTACATTTGTAAGCCTGCTTAAAAGCAGAGTTGGAATGGGGGTACTCCAATGGAAGTGCTGAGCCTCAGCTCTAACAGCTCTGTCAGGTGTGTTGCACAGGGGTTGCAACAGGGGTGTGCACACATTTATTAAAAATTATCCAGACAGTTGGACAAAAGGAACAAATCAGGGATGAAGGTGGGAGAAACACAACACAAGCAACCCAGGGTCCCCACAGGCTGTCTTTCCACAGTGTGCGTGCATTTGTCCATCTCTCCACAGACCTCCCTTGCCTGCTCTCCCCTCCTGGCCTCCCCACCCTGCTGGCCGCTTTCAGTCCAATTCCAGCTGTCAGGGCTGCATTCCTGACCCATCAGCCCCAGCTGTCCGGGGCTACGTGCTGAATCTGCACTCTGCCTTCTTCAAGCACCTGAAGAAAGGCAGTCCCAGGCAGGCCATAAATACCATTGCACAGCCCCGGGGAGTGGGTGGGAGGCTATTAAAAGAACCTCTACCAGCAACCATAGTGAGGGAACTTAGAACTGACAGCAGAACACACCTGCAAGTGTTCCTGCAGCCTGCAAACAGGACACACAGAGGGATCATTTCCTACCAGCTTCTACAGCACAACCTAGCCATCATTAACTAATCTTCTGTTCCTTCATTTAATACCAGCCTGGACCACCAATTTTCTCTTCCCCACCTCCACACTAAGTTCAATTTCTTCCTAAATACTGCAGGGATGAGGAGAGGTCCTTGTAACCTTACCAACCCTGGCTAAATGCATGACAAGCAGCAGTTTCTTCTTCTACTATTCAGTCATCATTCTCCCTGTAAAAGCAACACCAACTCAGACTTTCATGAGATTTCACAAAACTTTCAGAAAATCTGAGCTTCAGAGATACAAGTGTGGTGAAGAGACAGGAAAAAAGCACATGTAAATTGTCCACCGCTGTCAGTGTTGTCATGATGCTATTTTGACTTTGATGTGGGAAATTATTTTTTGTTGATGTAAGCAAAGTTTGTGAAGACTGTGATGAATGCATGAAATGAATGTAAAAAGAGAAAAAGACGTCAAACAGGCTACAGGTATTCCTGGTACATAAAGAGCCAATCCTGATTTGTTCCAGACTAAGCATCTGCACATGGAGTCAATTGGACCGGCTCCACAGGCAGTTAAGTCCCATGGAACACAACAGAGATACCTCTGTGTGGGTAAGCTTCAAAGAAACCCTTCCTTGAGCTCTTGGCACCTGGAATTCTGCAGGATCACTCCTTCACAAGAACAGATTTTTCTACTTTGCAAATGTGCATTACTTTTTCATAACGAAAGAGAGCCGACAAGATAGGGTATGCTTTTGCCCTCCCACATAGGCAATTTGTCCAGTGATTTTTTTTCTTTGTAGTAGAAGATGAAGCCAATTCAGCTTCCCCTGCATCAAGAACTGCCTATACAAGTTTTAGGTACAAATGCAAACTTGCAACACTCCCCTAATCCGTCCAAACATTGGAGATCAGTGGAAGCAACTTCTGACCTTCTGGCAGTCTTACATATTGATCTCCTCCAAATCCATGCACAGGGGCCTGAATACAGGCAAAGAAAGTGCTTCAGTTAGAGGAAATACAAAAAAAAAAAAAAAAA
>VYZR01055873.1:0-19991 GCA_013400675.1 Oxylabes madagascariensis | reverse complement strand
AAAAAAAAAAAAAGCCAATAGAGAATATAGCTCCCTTGGGCAGAGTTTCAGTTACTCATATAAGGGTTTGAAATCCAGCAGGAACAAACAGTTCTAAACACATAAGGGTCACTGTTCACACTGTTCATCATCATTAATCATCACTTTCCAGATAGGAAAGGCTCCTTCCCCTCTGTTTTGCCCAGGCTTTAGCACTCACAAGAAGCAAGAGACAAGAAAAAAGAAAAGAGCCTAACAGGAATGTGGGCATAAGCTGGCAAGGCTGCTCCCTCTGTGGCTCTGCTGTAGTCCCTCCTCTTGGTCCCAACCCTGAGCTGAGCCTGCTCCTAAAAGCAAACAGGCAATGGTTAAAAGTCCATAGCTTCTCAGGCATACACTCCAAGGAAACCATGGCAGCACCATATAATTCTTGACTCTGAAGCAGTCAAACACAGGGGCCATAACACAACACTGCTAACACTGATACCGTCGTGGCAAGGAGCTCCCTCCTAAATCACCTCCTGCTGAACTCTATAAACAACGCATACATTCAAACTAAACTTGGACAAAGGGAAGACAGACTGAAAGAGCAGAAAGCCTTCCCCACAGTCAACCCTGCTGAGGGGAACCACAGAAGGAAAGCCACATCTCAGCACTTCAAGAAAAGCATCATGTTACAATCTCCTTCCCCTTAATTTCTTCTCTGGGGCTTATTTTTGCTATAAACGGGTCTGTGAACTGTTTGACAAGGCTAGGGGGGAACTTAGTGGTTCATCTTGAGTCCAAGCGTAGAAACACACAGAGCTATGTAGGATGAAGAAAAGCCTTTTGATCAGTCTGCCTGAGGCAACACACATAATTCATTTGTGATTTCTTTATTCACCCATGACCCCATGCCAAATCAATTAATTTTTATCCTTCACCAGTGATTTACACAGCCATTCTGCCCTAAAAGTCCTCAGCTGCCAGATCTCATCCCTACCTATCCACCCCATACTGCCATGAAGGCAACTATGCCTTCTAGAGAAGGGCACAGCTGTAAGAAATCTTAAAGAGGCTTTAAGCAGTGTATCAAAGAGACTCCCTGTATGTAAAAAGCCCCACCTTTTCATGCCCAGATTCCTTACACAGAGCAGGTATCTGTCCCTGCCATAGGAGGTCAGAATCTCACCTCTCCCGTCACCTGAAGGATCTTGCCTGTAAAACCTCAACTGCTCCAGGATAAGACACCTTGTCCTCCCATGCATGTATCTCCCTAAGATTTCAGTGATGTTATGGAGGGAAGCACATACTTGCATCCTCAGGGAATGAGAAAATGGGTTTGTGGTAAGCTGATTTAAATTATGTTTAAAAATTACATACCAGCAATTTAAAAGATGCTAAGATGGGAATAAATACACCAGCAAGAACGGAGTAAGCACAAAGCATTTATCACACAGACAACATTCCTGTGGAAGGAGGCAGGAGGTAAAGAGATTAGTATTCCATCTCTTCCTACACATTGTCTGAACTATTTATTATTTGTTTCACAGTACTTGAAAGAAGTCCCAACAAACGTGAAGCCCTCCTGTACTTACAGCAGGCAGCAACACGTACTCTCACACAGCTGACAATCTACTACCAAGTATAAGAGGACTAGGTGGCAATACCACACAAACACTGGGGTTAAATGTCTTGAGCATGCAACAAATTAGCAACAGAACTGGGAATAATCTTACTCCCTCCCAAATTTCAGCAGCTATCTACTGCATAGACTGTGCTGCACCACTGCTGTACCTCACTCCTGCTTGAGGCCAAGGACAGTATTTTAAATAATGCTTAAAAATTAATCAAAAGAAAGCAGGAGAGATTTCTTTATTTTGCTCAAACCAACCAGTATACACAGAAGGAGACATTCAAGCTTCCTGCCCACCCCCTGCCAGCAGTCACTGCCTAGCTCTAGGCAATCCCTTCCTGCACTCTTCCCTGCTCTCTGCCCCAAAGAATAAGCTTCTTACAGAACAGACTTCATCAGCATCTTGCCCTTCGTGTATCCTGGAATTAAGAAGCTCTTCACATCTCTCCATCAACATGCAAATTAAGCACCCAAGAGATTTGTCCTGTCAGCCAGAAAGGCAACCACATCCCCCAGGGGAATTGATACATAGGAACATGGGCCAAAGATTGAGAAAGCAAACTGAAGAGAACAGCACAAGTGCTGTCTTCCATCATCTCCTCAACAACCTGCTGCCACTTCCTGTGCTGGAACAGGAAAGCCCTTCCTCTGTAACACGGTGTCCCCATCACTTGCCCTGCTGCTCAGCCACCAGCACAGACAACTCCAGCAAACCCATAAGTGCTCACTCAGCTACACACCACTGAGCCATCTTTCTGCTGCAAAGGTGCAAAATGGTACTCCAGGAGAAGCAATCATCATCCAACTGTCACAGCAGATGCAGAATTCAGTTTAGTCTTTTCCAAATAGTTCAAATTTCTTAGAAGTTTTATGACCTAGATCCAGCATCCCAAAGACCTAAATACTCTTCCTGTAAGTCAGCAGCAAGAAACACCATCAATCCTCTCACTTTTGTGCACACACACACAGAGGAAACCACCACTAGACAATAAACCACAGAGAGACAAAAGGTTATAAAGGAAACTACAAAACAATCCTAAACAAACTCATTAAGTTATTCATTCTACTTGTTTTCATTCTTCACTTTGCCTTTTAATCACCCCTTCCTGTGATTTTTCCCAAGCACCTTTCCAGGTTTTTTCCTGAAGGAAATAAAGTCTGTAAACGAGGGGTACAGTAGTCCAACATAAGATGACATATTTGATTGTCACTCACTGTTAGAGTGACTTAAGAGGAAAAAAAAGGAAAAAAAAAACAACAAAGGAGTAGGCTGCTATCTAAGTCCCTTAAAACCCTAAAAGAGGGAGTAGCTCTGGAAAAGAAGTCTCCTCTAGCTTACATTTAGGTTCAGGAGAATGGGTAACTGTTAGAATTACCAAATGTGAGAACTGAGGAAGTAAAACCATACTCAGAAGAAACAATTTTTATCCAGAGACTTTAAAAACCCTTGGTTTTGTTACCATGTGGTTTCTGTCATATTTCAAGAAAGTAAACCTTTCAAATAACCACCATTTCTTTACTGCTCTTGTTTAGAAATGCAGAAAGCCCTAGATCCAGGCACAAAACCAACTTTTGTTGCTTTGACACTTCACAAAGCACTGCTGCTTTTACATTTTTAGTTCTTAACAAAAATTGCTGTTGTAAAAATCAGAATGCAAAAGTAGAGATTATGGAACTCCAGTCTTCAGCAGAGAGGCAACCCTCCCAATTTCCTGGTAAATAGCTTTAGTCACATCCACCTACTTAGAAGCATTTAGCAGAATCTGTCTGGATAAGAAATAACTTTGAGTTACACATGTAGTTCAGAAATACCTGAACTAAGTAACTTCTGCAGCTTAAACAAGGGAGACAATAACCAGGCAAACACTTGAAGAGCAAAGCAACACAAGAGAGAACATCCCTGATGACATTTGTGCTGAACCACCATGCTAACCCTGGTAAAATTGTATTTTTCTCCAGTAAAAAGAGAGCTGTAAAGCTTCTATGCAGCTTGTGTCCACTCCCTGCTGCGGTGCATTGGCAGAGAGGTAGTGGGCAACTGCTGGATAAAAGTTTTACTGTCACCCCTGCACCAGAACTAGCTCCTGCACGAAGCCAGGCTGCAATTCCCATCACTGACCAGAGAAGAGGTGTTGGATGAAATAAAGCTGATGGCCTGTCAGAGTTGAATGAATGCAGCTGATGATTTGGACTCTTAAACAAAAATGCAGAAAGAAATGGCTGTAGAATTGTTTGTGGAGCACTGAAACCCTCAAACGTACCCACATGTACACAGTCTTGTCTCTCTTTTTCTAATTGCATCAGTCTTTTTAAGGAAAGACAATGCTTCCACCTGCAAACGTTGCTGCAGGTTGATACCTGCAATAGAGCACTTAGCAGGCAATACTGTGGAAGAATCTGTTTAAGAATTAGCCAAAGACAAAAGAAGTACTTAGAGTTTAAAGATGGAATTAACATCATCCACAAGCAAAGACTAGAAAACTAGCTGCTCAGTGCTTATCAGTACTTTCTGCTATTTCTACAGAGGTCATTTCCTACATTTCCTTTAGGTGAGATACAAATCTATTAGTGACAGAAAGGACCACAGAAATTGGCACAATCTGCCACAGCAGCCAAGCTGACTGAGCAAATACTTGCACTAAATAATCTCAAAAAAGAGCCAGAAAGCTACTTCTAAATTGCAAGAGTTATGTTCACAAGCACTGGCTGGGAGAAGTTCTATGCACACTCCCCATGGTTCAAAAGATGATCACAATATCCCGATGCACCTGTGAAACCACAGATGATGCCACTTCAAAATACTGCTCCCTACAAAATGTATGACATCATGATGATCAAGGCAGCTCCACAAGTACCCAGACTATCTGTCTAATAGTTTGAGGAGAAAGACATCTGACATTTCAAGCAAACACAGCAACAGTTCTGGAGTCACAAAAAACTAAGATTGTCAGACCAAACTCTGTGGTGTTGGGCCACCAGGTCGTTGCAAACTGAATCCTACAGTATTTCTGACAGATGTTTCACCACAAGAGAAAAGAGCTGAGCAATCTTCAAGCAGGAAGCCAATGCTCCAGACCCAAGCACTTAAGCTCTTCCCTGAAAGCATGCCATATGGCATTTTGTTGTTGCTTTCAGCCACCTTCCACAGCCTTTTCCACTGAAGATGGAGTATCTGGGAAGTCTTCTTGAATCAGCGGTAAGAAAGGGAAGCCCTGGGTCTACCACCTTCTTCTATTTATACCAACAACATTACTGCACCAGTTCAAACACATTTTATATATAGCTCTATGGCTTATTTCCAGGCAGAAGTAACTCAATGCTGGTGTACATATGTTTAGACCACAGCAATTGGAAACAATGTCCCATAAACTCTGTTAACTGCTGCTCCACTGTAACCAGAACAGGCTCTACAACTGCAGAAACACAAGCCATGATAGGAAAAAAAATTAAAAAGTTATCCACCCAGAAGCTAAATAAGCCAGTTGCCACCTGCACAGCACTGACAGACTTCCACTGCAGCCCCAACAGATTTATAGCTATAAGTTAACAGCCAGCTCTTGTCACATCAAGATATAGTGTCTGACTGCCAAGACACCACATGGAGGTGACCAGGGTGTGGGCCAGCATAAGGGCAGACATGCAATACACAGAGCATCTGCCAGTATCCACTTGCATTTTGTAAACGTAAGAGCGGACAAACAGAAGATAGTTAGATGTGCACAGCTCTATTTGCAAACCCTGTACTGAAAATACCAGCAGTGTTACCATATTTTAATGAGTCTGACTTGAATCCAGTACCCATAAGCTCACACACTGAAAAGAAACAAGAATGGCAAGGAGCAGGAGCCCCGGCCCAGCACCCGAAGGGTATTTACCTCAGCACTGGCTGCAGGGGCCTCAGTGACACAAGGAGGACACTTGCTAGACACCTCGCAGGTCACTGATGCCAGTGCTGAGCCCAGGCTTTAACACGACCCCAGGTGAGCCAGGGTGCAAACAATCAGCAGCTCACAT
This sequence comes from Oxylabes madagascariensis, assembly GCA_013400675.1. Taxonomy (NCBI): domain Eukaryota; kingdom Metazoa; phylum Chordata; class Aves; order Passeriformes; family Timaliidae; genus Oxylabes; species Oxylabes madagascariensis. The sequence continues at coordinate 14,383 of VYZR01055873.1, read as the reverse complement.
GTAGAAAAGCAAGAGGTGATAATTACCATGCTTTTCACCAGACTGTTCCTCTCACAGGCTTCAAACTTAGCCCTGTCAGTCTTCCCAATACACATAAAAACAACCTTTCATCACATTTTTCTCTGCAACAGCTAAATACCGGGGTGGGGACACGACGACATATATGTGATTAACATATTTTTTAAGAAAGCTTGTCTTTCTTTTGCCCGAACCCAACGGGACTGAACTTTAAAGAGGAGGAAAGCATAATCAACACTTCAGAAGTATCTGAAAAGGCACGGCACCTTTGGTTATGGGAAGTGGAAAAGTTAATGACCATCATCTCAGGCCTCTGAAGAGACAGGCATCTCTTCTCCTGGGGTATAAATAACCTAGCTTTATCCTGCATAAACCTGTTTGTAACTTCAGAGATGGAACTGCCTTCCTGAACATGCCAGGTCAGCATCTTGCTTAGATCAGAGAAGGCTCTGTCACTCTACCAGAGAGCTTCTAGATGGGGAGAAAAGGGGAAATCAATTTCAGGGGTGATGATAGGGGTACAAAATAAAAACGGAATTTCTCTGGTCAACTGTTTATTTGGGGAATGTGAAACAGGGAAAAAGAAACAGTCTCTGTTCCAGATTTCACAGGACTGGTTAGCAACACGTTCAGGAAATATGGATTATTGGATAAAGTGCAGCTGAGCTGGTCAAAGCAACATGATGAAGACAACTGCACAATATACATATAAGGCATGCACACAGATACAGTTATGTGCATTAAATGAATCATCACACATAGACTCTGATCTTGCAATCAGCCACAGAGACACTTATCTTTACATCCATTGAGTGAAATGAACCACTCATACTACCTCACCACACAAAATTAAGCACATACTGAAGCACCCACAGGAATGGAGCCAGAGTTTGCATTCAGTTTTCTTTTAAACCTTTCAAGGTCATTACGACTCTAAAAATGCTACAAAGAGTTGTGTAAGACTGTGTACATTACAGCTGTAACATAATACCACTGTCACTTTATAAGCAGGGGAAAAGAGCAGGCTGTAAGTTACTGTACTAACGAGCACACTAAGAAAAGTAACGTACACTCAACCACAACAGAGTATGTAAATAGAAACATAATCATACCATCATCCAACCAGGCCTCAGCACTTAAGTACGCTCTACAAGGCAAAACCCTGCTTGGCAGCTCTTTACAGTACTTTCCTTTCTGGGGATCTGAGAAAAGCATCCAAATTAAATCACAGTAGAGAGCAAGAGAGCAGGACAAGGGACAAANGAAATCAATTTCAGGGGTGATGATAGGGGTACAAAATAAAAACGGAATTTCTCTGGTCAACTGTTTATTTGGGGAATGTGAAACAGGGAAAAAGAAACAGTCTCTGTTCCAGATTTCACAGGACTGGTTAGCAACACGTTCAGGAAATATGGATTATTGGATAAAGTGCAGCTGAGCTGGTCAAAGCAACATGATGAAGACAACTGCACAATATACATATAAGGCATGCACACAGATACAGTTATGTGCATTAAATGAATCATCACACATAGACTCTGATCTTGCAATCAGCCACAGAGACACTTATCTTTACATCCATTGAGTGAAATGAACCACTCATACTACCTCACCACACAAAATTAAGCACATACTGAAGCACCCACAGGAATGGAGCCAGAGTTTGCATTCAGTTTTCTTTTAAACCTTTCAAGGTCATTACGACTCTAAAAATGCTACAAAGAGTTGTGTAAGACTGTGTACATTACAGCTGTAACATAATACCACTGTCACTTTATAAGCAGGGGAAAAGAGCAGGCTGTAAGTTACTGTACTAACGAGCACACTAAGAAAAGTAACGTACACTCAACCACAACAGAGTATGTTCTTCGTATTAAACACACACACAGAGACAGAAAAATAGAAACATAATCATACCATCATCCAACCAGGCCTCAGCACTTAAGTACGCTCTACAAGGCAAAACCCTGCTTGGCAGCTCTTTACAGTACTTTCCTTTCTGGGGATCTGAGAAAAGCATCCAAATTAAATCACAGTAGAGAGCAAGAGAGCAGGACAAGGGACAAAACACAGGCAGCAGACCTGGAAGCAAATTCCTCTTCCAGAGAGATGGCTGCAACGCATACGCAGCATTCCCTCTGCTGTCCAGAGACAAGACCCTCTCCTCAGCAAGTGAAACCACCCACTTTGACATTTTATGATGGATTTTGTTTCTAAGCCTGTCCTAACTGCTTCTGCAGCTACAGAGATCACTAATGACTTATAGTTCTGCCATCTCCACAGCATGAGAGCTCCTCAACTCAACGAATCCCGAATGCTACACAAACATGTTTGAGGCGCCCAATTCCCTTCCCCACAAGGGTATTCCCAGGGCAGGAATACCAGCTTGTCTGTGTCTGGACAGTTTTAGTACTTTTTACACAGCCTCCTCCTCTCCTCCGCCAGGGCTGCCGGCTAAGGAGGGCCGGGTTGCTCTTCCCAGTACAACAGGCCCTAAGTGCCAGAAAAAAATAGAAGCAGAAAGAAAGAGATTATTTTGCTTGCCAACAAACCTTTAGGCAGTAGGTGATGAGTGCTCCCAATTGTTTTAAACCTCTGGAAAATACCGACAGCAAAACTAAATGCCTTATTGCAACAAGCACTCTTCTTTTCCCAGGGGAACATCACATGACTGTCCACAGCAAGCAGTATTTCTCAACCCCTGGTAACTTCAGAGATCCCCAGGTGCCCTGTAAAACACTTGTCCTTCACCAAAGAGGCAGATTTTTCCAAACTAATGAGATAATTCAGTTTCTTTGTCAGAAATGCAAAGCCAGAGGTTGCCCAGTGCATCATATCCCCTACCATGGAGGGCAATGTTACTACCCAGGGCAACCTGGTGGTCTTTTCTAGCCTTGCTGGTCAGCCTGGAACTTTGGTCACCAGAGTTCCACCATGAAGGTCCAGGCACTGTCCTGAACAACACAGACTCTGAGCACATTATAGAGGGTTATAATAATATAGACTGGGAGCTTGGTTGTCTCCTTTTCCCAAACATGTGTTTAAACTAAGCTTCACAGGCTTACCAAGGGCCACAGGCCCCAGACAATGCAGGGCCCTTCCCAGGCGCTGGATACCCACAGAGGCAGGGTCACAGTGCCCCTTCCCAAGCACATCACAGCATGTCCATGGCCACAGGAGGCTGCAGCACCGGGAAGAAGCCAGGGCAGAAGCAGTGAAGTTGCCAGCAAGCAGGCAGGCCTGGCCATGCAATTGTGGCCTGGGCACTGCGTGGCCCACTGGCTCTCACCCCGGCTCCAGCAGGCCGTGTAGAAAGTCATTAATCAGCCCCCAGGCCATTTTATTAACAGCTGTGTTTACACACTCGCACTCCTCGGCAGAGACATTCATTCCAAGGGCCTGGAGCAGCTTCAACACACAGCAGAGATAGTCCAAGCACTGCATCTTCTCCTCCAGCACCACATTCATTTTTCCACCGATGGCTCCATCAAAAAAGTAATTTTTGCAGGTCTCAGACATCAAAAAGCTTATTTGCAGCCCTGCTACAGAAAATGCACCAAGAGCTTCACAAAGCAAGTGTCCATAAGTCACTCACCACAACAGGAGCAGGAGACCTGCTCTTTCAGAAGTTACAGCCAAAGCAGGCAGCGGCAAGGATGCTGAAGAAAGCTGCCTGTCACCCAGAGCACCTCGCCCTCATCCTCCCCCAGCACCAGTTATTCATGCTGCTGATTGCGTGTTAATACATCTCAACAGCTTAGCTCGGAAGCCCGCAGAGACAGGCAGCACAAACCATGGATTATCAGGGAGGAAGATTATCCTCTCGGTGCAGAGGACAGTAGAATCCCAATTCCAGCCTCAAAAGCTGCTCAGGCTTCTAGAAACAGCTACGTTCATCGAGGCCTACCACAGACTCATCAGAAATATTTGTTCATGCATTTAATCAAGAACATTTTATATCATCTTGTATCCATTCCACTCAACCACCACTCCCATAGCAGGGTTTGGGGCACACACTGGGCAAACACTCTCCAGCCAGCTCTCATAGTTTGGAAGGGTACACAGAACCATATCTAAAGTCTATCTGGCCATGATTCAGTCCAAGAAAACCAGATGAGTTGGGACAAGACGGGCTTAAGCAAAAAAAGCAGATCCCAAATTTTTCAGTTCCAGTTTATAATCAGTAATGCTTTTGGACCCAGCTGCTTGAGAAGGATGACACCCCCAAAGCAGGTTTGAAACAACTGTGCTCAGAACCACTCAGTCTAGTTCAAAACTGGGAGATAAGCCAAACACAAGGGAGTTATGCAGCTGTTTTAAAGCCCTGGACACTGGGACACTTCGCAGAAAGTGGAAAAGTATCCTGTCTGTTTTTCACTTAGGGACAAAAGAGGCTCAGAGACAGTCTGAAGAGCAGAGCACAGAACCCAAAGACTTCAAGTGTATTTTAAAAGAGAATTACATAGCTCTATTTCAAGGTTCACTCTACCTTTATACAGTTCACCAGCACAGAAGCACTGGTTAAGAGCATGAAAAACATCACTCTTAGGCCACACAAAGCTCTTGCAGAAAAGACTAGTATGGATGAAACATAACAGGCAGAAAGAAGTCCTTTCACTGGTATAGCCTGTTTCTCTGAGGGACAGGATCATTCAATAGACTCTTTTGATACTGTGTTACCATTAAGACAGCTTGGTTTTGGATCTCAGCTTGTTAATTCTTTCTAGCACAGACAAGTGCTTAGCCAAGTACACCCTGACACTCATGCCCCCTCAGGATACCTCTGACACCATCCCTATCCCCTCATGGTTCCAGTCACAGCATGGCCATGGCCACAGCACAGAGCACAGGGAGTTCTGAACACCAAGACCTGCCACCAAATAAGGAGGCAGGTCTTGCAGACACTCCTTTCACCCTCAGTCTTTTTCAATGTTTCAGCATCTCCAGCATCTAGATTGCATTAGGGACTGTACAATGAACTCAAGCTCCTTTGGTGCAAAGCCTGGCCTGAGCAAAAAAAAAAGAATTTGCTTTTTTTGCAAATGAAAGCATCCCTAGTAGAAACAAGACTTCAAAGACAAGCAGCCCCTTATGTGCTACTCAAAGGTGAGCAGCCAATTTCAAAGCTCTTGGGAGACCTCAAAGGCTACCACTGTTGAGCACAGCAGAGGTAGCTAACACTTCAACACTGCCACTTCAAACTGCTGCCCTGTGCTGGGCCTGTCTGTCAATAGGGAAGGGTTTCTGAAGAGGCAGCCCTGTTTTTCACAGTGCCTACTTGGGAGAAAAAACAGGAGCAAAAAGCTTTACAACTCCATATCCTTGAATCCATGGGCATTGCCATAAAGTTGCTTTCTCCTTTCAGAAATTCCTCCATTTGCCTGCTTTCAAGACATTTGTTAATGTTATGACTCTCTACTATGATGCAACGTCCGATAATCTACTTTTTTCCAGATTCATGATGGGGGAAATTTCAGACTAACTGTGTAAAGTATCAGGGAGATGCAGAAATTAAAGAAGCATCACTGCAAGGAAGGAATGCCATTCTTGAAATTTCATCAGGTAAGAAATCTCATATTAGTTGTTATATCACATTAGCTATCTTGACCAACTGTGAATTTTAATACTGTATTTGGGAGAACAAGCAGGTTTGACTTTCATTGCTATTGACTTGGAAACTCTGAATACACCAGCAGTTCATAGTCTTCTACAGTACTATTTTCAATCAGTTTCCTCACAGTAACTAACAACAGTACTGGTCTCCTGGGACACTAGCAAATTTACAAGGCTTACTGGGGTTTCCACAGCTCTAATTCTTATGGTGCTTAATCTGCTTGAGCTTGTTGGAAAGTCATCATCACCAGAGCTACTGAAATCATTAGTGACAAGAGGACCAAGTCAGCATTTACAACAGCACAGTTTGTGGACTCTTAAGCAAATAATCTTAAATGAACACAAGTCCCCCTCACATGAGAGAGGTGAGAAACATCCCTGGTAATCTACAAGAGGTTGGGCTTTGCGACTAAGGCTAGGACTTGGCCTTAGAGGATCAAGATTCAATTTCTAGGTCTGCCTCAGACTTTCTGTGGGAGTTTGGAACCGTGTCTGTACAGAAAAAGCATGTTCCACTCCTCCATCTCTTTAGTTTTTTAGGCCTGACGCTCCTCTGGGCTGGGTCTACTTTATCCCATTTGTCCAGTGCTCACCAAACCAAGGTAGAGAGATGGGATGCTCCTGCAGCCCATGGTCATACAAATACAAGCAACGAGTCACCTTCGCATTGATATTTTGGAATACAGATCACACAGCACAGCTGATTACAACAGCTGCAGGCCTCAGTTGCATTTTCCTTGCACAACACACAAATGTGCTCAGGGAAAGGATAAGCAGCCCTATGGTGAAAGGAAATAGTAGGAGGGTTTTCTGAATTGCAGTAGCCACCCTTTGGCGGGTACAGCCTCAGCAAAGCCTGCATGGTTTCAGGCACAGGGACCAGCCCACATCTGGAGCTGGGAACCAGAGCAGCGAGCATGCCGCAACCCTGCTACGCACATACCAGAGCCCTCAGAAACTTCCAGCTATGCGGAGGCAGGTATGTCAGGCACAAACACAAGCCTGAAGTAACTGAAACTGGGCTTGGTGATAGTTAATTATTCAGTCCTTAGCTGGGATCACTCAGCATTAATGTAGGCTAAGCACTGTTTGAGTGCCATGCAAGCACCACTCCTGGCACTAAACATCAAAACCTTTGAAAAAAGCCAAAGAGTAGCTAGTATATGTTGTTTGTTTTCACGCTCACAGAGAAAATTGTACCAAGGCTAATCAAGCAATTTTCCCCCAAGACCTGATCAACAGGAAACAAAATATCTACTTCAATTTTCCAGGCCATCAAAATGCTGACCACCACTTTCCCAGCCAGAAGGTGGTGGTGGTGGTGCCCTGTAGTTATTTTCCACTAGACACAGAGGATAGTAAAATAATATACAAGTCATTTTACAGGTGCTTGCAGATCCTTGATGATGGAAAATCAGATATTGGCCCAGCCTGGTCTGACTTCCAACCAACACTTCAATTTTTCTGCCCTTCTGAAACACATGGGGTGATACACCACAGGAAGGGCCAAGCGTGCAGCTAGTGAAACAGATGGTACACTCAGAAGGAGGTCTCTTTCCACTGTGTCTGAGGATGCCTTTCTCCACTAGCCCTCTCAACACCACAGTGAACAACAGCTCTGACTAGCAAGCAGCAAATGTACCACCTGCAACACCTCTGAGCAGCCCTGATCTCTGCCATCTTACTATCCCAGCCAGGTCTTTGGCAAACACTACACACTTCACAGCCCATGGAAAAAAGGGGGGATTCTTTGCACAGCTCACCCAGCACAGCAGGGACAGCAGTGTAAAGCCTGCTTATGAGCCCCTCCAGCCAGGTTAGCCAAGTTCCACATGCCCTCTCAGAGGATATAGCTCATCTGAAGGAGGTGAAGAACAACATTCAAGGCAGGACAACAGCAGCTCTGAAAGGCTATCCAGGTAAGCAGCGTATGACCAGCCACAGGAAGCAAGAACCATTAAAACCCACGAGGCAAATGACCTGGTTTGGGTTATTTATACTGACTTCACCCCAGCACATCATCATGCCCCCCCTGCCATGGAGATGCCTTCCTGCCATCTTTCACAGCAAAGGCAGCACATGATTTAGGGGTGGCTAGAAGTATGGATCTTGCCAGCAATCTTGCCTCAAGATTGGCAAGAAGTATCACAGTGTTTTGTGGATACAACTGCAGGCTACAAGACCAAGTATGTTGAATTGTTAAATGTTTTTATATCCACTATACTTCAAAAACAAAGTCAACTGGCACTGCAGCTCACCAGCAGAAAAACTCTGGCTTTGATATGCTCTGTGAATGTAAGTCACATTTAACACTCATGTTTAGACCAAGGGAGCTAGCCAGATCACCCCGTATTTTCAGGACAAGGCATATCATTCAGAGTGAAGAATGAACAAGAAAATGCTGTGTGTGAAACTATTAACAAACACAGGGTCACCCTGAGCACCACATATCCAAGGACGGAATAGGGGGGACCAGAGCAAGCCAAGCAGGGAAGCATTCAACCCCTGAGCTCTGACACTCTCAGTTGTTCCACTGACTCTATCTGCAGATACAGACACCACTGACATGCAGGTCTGGCTGTGGAGAACCCAACCAGCCTTTGTCCTGTGCTTTAAGGGACACTGTTACAAGCCTGACCAGAGACAGACATGAAATCCCTTCTATCCCTGGACAGCAGGCCCTAAGCTGTTGAAGCAATTGGGTGTGTTTAGACTGAGCAGTGCAGAGCTGTGAGAGAGATCCCTAGCTATCAGCTGAGGTCAAGCAATATTCATGGATGCTGAAGCAGAACAGGCACAGTAGCAGACATCCAGAGCAGGGTTAGAGGCATTCCCTCAGCTGTGCCCCTGGCTGCACTGGTTCCAGAGACAGTGAGCTGAGCACGGCTCAGACTGCAGTGCAACAAAAAGGGTGAATGGGCAACACTGCACTGACTAGCTCCTCAAAAGCACCATCATTTTGTAGAAGACCCTTCCAAATCATGCCAAAAGAAAAGCTTATGTCAGCATCAGACAAGCTGCTCCCTAACCCACCCACACAGGCTGCTCAGCCCCACATCCAGCTCCCCAGGAATCCAGCAGGTTCTGCTGCTGCAGGACCAAGTTGTTCCCAAAGACTCACAAAGAATCCCACTCTGCAACAAGCCTCAGCTGCACCTGAAGTGATTTATTAAGAGGTGATGATTTTTGATGCATTTATATCAGTGAACCAAACTTGTGTGGGTTTTGGTTCTGTTTCAGGTTCAGCAATCCTCAGCTGATCCGGTAAAGGCCAACAGTGGCCTGACACTGATTTATGTTGGAAGCCACAATATTTTCAAACAAAAAGGACTGTGTGCTGAAGGCAGGAAGCTACAAGGAAGGCCAGAAACATTACTCCATTCTCCTGTGTCCAGGACAGCCTGTGGTCCTAGTTGCGCCCTCCAGCTTCTCAGAAGATTAAGAAGCTGGAGAACTTCATAGGGAATGACAAGACATGAGGAGTCTGAAGCTTCCATGGATCTGCTTTCCTCTTAAATCTGTGCAAGCTCACTGGCAGGACACAGAAGTACACAGAAGCACTTGTTTCTACTGGCTGGCAGTAAGAACAGACCATGCCTCACCAAAGGAGGACAGGAAACCCTGTCCCACTAGGAGCAACTTAGTCAGGGCTCATTTTCAGAACAAAAGCTCCCAAGAAGGTTTTGCAGAGCCACCCAGTGCAACCCAGCATCGTGGGGCAGGAACAGACACTCCAGCTGCACATGTTTGCATGCCACTTGGAGAGGGGAAGAGACCACAACACAACAGTTCCCTGCTGAATGACTTCCTGCTCACGAATTCAGCTTCTAGTCAAAGCACTCTTTTAAAGTTGAAATATTTCTGGCTTAGAAAAAACAGGAGAGATCAAAGAAACCAGCAGCAAATTCCAAGTGTGTTTCTTTGATTCCCTGGCTTCCTGTTTCAGGGAAAGCCTGTAGCAGGTTTTGTAGCAATTTGTTTCTACATTGATATTCACAATCTAATTTGTCTAAGGATACCCGCACACACCATCCCCCCACAAAACAGGCACAGCTCCATCAGTTATAAAGAGGTTTATATTTACAAGTGTAGAGTTTAACAATACAAACAACCCCTGCAGGAACTGTAATTGCTTAGGTACATTACTTCTGTGAGCAGGGTACTACAGCAAGCAGGACATTTTAACAATGGGAGATGGGTCAGGCCTGAGCTTCCCCTCTGTCCTGATTCTGTTGGTGATTCTGATACTGTCCTGATACTGTAGGGTGATTCAAAGGCACTCAGTGCCCAGTTTTTAACCTTGAGTCTCTACTGGAATCACAAGCACGGTGACCAGATGCACAGCTGGATTTCTGGCAGAGTTAGTAATCCTCGAGAAACTGAATGCAGGCCAATCAACTTATCTGAGGAAATTTTAGCTTCCAACTGCCACACCAATACCTTACAAATCCCAACAGTCAACAAGCCTTAGACATAAGTCATGATACTCTAGGTCTATATTGGTTCAACACGAAAACCAGATATATGGAGAGCACAGCAAAAGTGGATTCAAGCCATGAATATCAGAAGACATACACAAAAAAAAAGTCCAAACACAAAGCTAGTCAGGCAGCAACAAAAATCAGGACTTCCACAAAAAAAGAAAAAAGAAAAGCTGTTTTCAAAAAGCAGTAACAAAACCAGACACTACATCCAATTTGACAACAAGCTTTACTTAGAGCTCCCATTCCTTCCCCCCTTTTCCTTTTTTTAAATGTCCATGATTATCTATTGGCTCCTTAGTTTTACTTCTGTAGAGACCTTCTGGAGCTGTACAGTAAAACCATGCATTAATTATAGCAAGAAATAAGTCCTAGTGGAAGTCACAAAACAAGTTCTCTCTTGTACAGATCTCAAGTAACACACTGCATGTCCTGCACAGCCATCATGCAAAATATCTCTGCTTACCCACACTCCCCCTTCCACAGCAATGCACAAACAGGTCTCTGCAGAGCCAGCCTCCCACAGACTGCCCACGGCCAGCCCAGCATTGCACGGCTGCTTCACTGAAAGGAGGCAATTTCACAGGCCTTCTCTTCAGCATAACAAACTGCCCGAGGGGTCTGTCCCTAACCACTGAGACAGCCTGGCAAGCCTCACACGCCCAAAGGGTTCTTTAGGAAAGAGCCAGGACACTTCCCACTGGAGAGGAAAAAAAACAAACCACCACAGTTCAGGGAAGTTTAAGCAGTGTCACTGAGGGTATTTGGCCATCTGGTTGCAATAAAAAGTTGAGGTACTCAGAGGGCTGTGTCTTCACCTACATCTGCACATGCAAAGCACAATATCATCTTCCAGGCATTAATTTAGGGCAACAGTCCAGCTCCATCCTATGTAACCAAGCAGCATCCAGCTGGCATGACCAACTTCATTGGCCCTCCCATGCTTCCACCTGACCAGTTTCATATAGCTCTTGGAGCAGTCATTTCTCAAAAACTCCAAGAGACAAAGATGCCTCAAAGACTCCTTCCTGCAGGTCAGAAAAGATCCTTCAGGAGTGGTGTATGATGGTCAGTGTTAGTCCCAGGGGTTTTTACACACACACACACCAAATAGCAGACTGAAACCTGCTCCTGCTATTTTAGAAAAACAGAGCTGCTTCTCACCTAGGAAAGCAGAGGAGCACACGTGTACCAGAGGGAGTGTCTTCACAAATATTCAACAGCTGTCAGATCTTTGATAAAGGCCCACTCCCTTTCACCTTGCCCCCTCCAGCTGGCCCACTGATGGCAGACCCTAACTCATTTGAGCTAATTCAGAGGAGATCACTCCAGGAAACCAACACCTGCACCTAACTCCTCATAATGCCAAACTGATTCTGCCAGCAAACTCCCCATCAGTTCCTTTGCACCTCGCTGATTAACAGCTCTTACTAATAAGATAGACAAAATCCAACCCTGAAGCCCTAATTTGATGGTGCAGAATGAATCCATGATATTCCTCCCCAGGGGCTCAGACAGCCCTGGCTGCACACTGGGAGACAGCACAAAGGATAAAAAAAGGGAGCTCTCCCAAAAGGCATGTGTAAGGAAAGCAAAATGAAACATGTACCACAGAACACCCAGGGTATGTAGCAGCAGGTCCCAGTCCCAAAAAGGAGTGTGCAGACCACAGAGCCAAAATCAAATGCCCACCATATGTGGGGGTATAAGTGGCTTTTGTCTCTTTCAGTAGAAGTCTCTGCAGAATACAGACCAAAAACTGCTCTTCAGCAACACCAACAAAGCACGTTTCACTGGCAGTCCACAGGCTGCATGAAATGCACATACATGCACATGCACACAGTGAGGTCAAGCACAAGCACCAAGGATTTTCCCCGAGACTTTGAGGAAGCCATGCAGGTTTTTCACTTGCTCAGCGAGAGAAGAATACGGTGTTCCTTGGTGTTAAAGAGCCATCTAAGGGAAACTCTGACCTGAACCAGAGTTCTGAGAACAGGATGTCATGCTGGGGAAAGACCATTTTAGGTACAGTGTCATTTATTTCCCCTTAAGTTTTATATACACTGTTCACTTCAAGAGAGAAATTTGGAAGCACTACTGTTTTCAGACCAATGAATACACTTTTCAGACATGTATTACAAGCATTTATTTATTAGCAAGTCTTCGCAAAAGGGGAGGGATTAGGTCTTCTATTTATGGAGACAAAGAGCTACACAGAGGCTGAGTGATTTGCCCAGGGTTACATGTGAATCAGTGGTAGGGACACAACAAGGTGCCCTGACTCAGAGGCACCTGCTGTCAGCACAAGGCAATGCCACCCAGCTCTTGTGCTCCCTGAAGCCAGGCTTAAGTTATCCTCTCTTCATGACACCAGTCAATTCCCAGTGAGTGAGTGTCTGTCAGGAATTCTCCTAAACACCAAGAAGAATGATGGATTTTAAGAACCAATTATACATAACAGAAGATAACCTCAAGGAAAGGTTGTCTGAGGCACACAGAGGAAAGCACATCCCTGTGGAATGTGCTTTACACCTGTGGAACACAGATCCTATCTGAACAGACACCTCCAAGACATGTTTCACATCTTTCATATCATCCTTCCCTTCCCCACATGCTCACAGAAGTCTCCTTTGCAAGGTGAGAGCAATTGCTTACACACAACAGGTATTTCTGTATCCTCAGCTCCCAGTAATGCAGGTTAGCAGCTGGTAACATGGAGGAAGAGGCAGCACTGCATTCCTCCTGTCAGTCATCTGTAACAGCTCCACACACCACAGTGTGGGAAGTCCCAAAAGCTTTCTGATACAGACTGGGGTCATAACACACATGCAAAAAGAATGCTTCAAAAGAGGGGCACAAGCTTCAGGAAGGATCTGCAGCATAGCAAAGATCCCAACTAAAACACAGACCTGTCACGGATCAGTTTCTCTGCATCACTCCACAGTTATACCAGGTCTCCCAAAGCATCATTATCAGCACAGATAGAAACTTAGACAACCAAGTTAAAGCATGCTGGCTGCACCACACAGCACTCACCTTGCTGCCTATATCTTCTCGCTTGTTCCCAGGCTTGCTTCTCCTCAGCTTAATGGACGGGGAGCGAAGTAGATTTTTGATCCGACTTGTTATCGTAGACCCTTCAACCGACATCATCTCCAGGTGCACGAAGGATTCACCCCACACACTGACTGTGACCAGGGAACGAGCCCAGGTTTGAGGCAGAAACACCGATGTGCTCAGCTCTGCTCCCACACATTCACATATCTCTCAGCGATTCTGCTCGGGAACTCCACTACTGTTACACTGCAAAGCTATTCACAGAGGCTGGCAGACTTTCCTTTTGCAGATTCCAGAGGATCAAATCAGCAGCAATCTAAACTGAAAGATGCACCGTGAGTCAATACGATATCCACAATAAATTCAATTCTAGCCTCATCCTTTGCAAGAAATATAAACGCAAGAGCTTATAGGGATGGAGGCAGCATTACTATTTTCAGAGGTTTCCACACAAATTATCACCCATTTAGTATCAATTAACACATCCACACCAATTCCCAAATCCAAAATTTAGATTTTGCACTTCAATATCATTTTATGACAAAGACGAAAATTCCCACCCCTTGCTTTAGCTCCATGTACATCCATTCCACCTTATGCTTCACAGCCTGGAAAGCACAATGCTGTACTTGACTATCAAACACCGAGTCGCAGAAAAAGCCCGAGAATACACGAGAGAGTTTTTAACTCTCACAAATCTATCTCTGTTTTAAGTCAACACAATTACATAGTGTGTGATATCAGATAATAACGGCATTTGATGTTTCCACGTCCCCCCACCCGAATTTATGAAGTGAATCGAGGAGGCACTACAGCTGCTGCCGAGGATTACAGACCCCCGGCCAACACCTCCACCTTTCCCGAAGAGGCGACGGTGGCCTGGGGAGAAGAGGGATGCAGTCAGAGCCCGCAGTGAATTATCCTCCCGGCTTCTGTGCAAAATGGGGGCGGGGGGAAGAAAGAGAGAGGCAGCGGGAAGGGGAGAGAGAAGAGAGGAGAGGAAGGGAGACACGTCCAAGCCGGCACAGCCGGCAGCCTCCTCCCTGCGGCGGCAGCGCTGCGGGCGAGGGGCCGCGCCTCCTCCCGCCGCCCCGGCCCGGCCCGCCCCGCCGCGTTCAACCTCTCCTACCTGGCGCCCGGGAACGGCGATTCCGGCGCCCGCGGTGCCCGCAGAGCCTGCCCATGCAGCCGGCCTGCCCCGAGGAGGGGCCGCG